>APFE031265643.1:9079-44845 GCA_000404065.3 Pinus taeda
CATAAAGTGCCATAAATGGGGTCATTTTTGTTGCTGTATGGAAGGAAGTGTTATACCACCATTCAGCTAGAGGCAACCATTTGACCCATTGTGTCTGTTTCTCAGATACAATGCAACGAAGATATCCTTCCAAACATTTGTTTACTATCTCAGTTTGCCCATCAGATTGAGGATGATAAGATGAGCTATGAGCTAACTGAGTACCAAGACAAGAAAATAATTCTGTCCAAAAATTTCCAGTGAAAATGGGATCTCTGTCACTACAATAATCTTTGGGTTTCCATGTAGCTTTTGAATTGTTTCCATAAATGCACTAGAAACTGTACTGGCTTTAAATGGATGTGATAATGCATAAAAGTGTGCATACTTGGTAAGTTTGTCAACTATCACCATGAATGACACTCTTTCCTCAGACTTGGGTTAAACGTGATTTATTAAATTCCATTGAAAACCATCCTCAGTTGCTTGGAATAGGAAGGTTGTAATAGACCCGGTGTCTTAATTGTTTCAACTTTATTTTGTTGGCAAACCAAACATTCTGCCACAAACTTTTGAATATCTGATTTAAGGCCATCCCAAAAAAATTCCTTCTTAACCCTGTGGTAAGTTTTTTAAAAATCCTGAGTGCCCTCCTAAGGGAGAAGTGTGCAATTCCATAAGAATCTTTTGTTTTAGCTGGGAATTCTTACAGAGGTATAAGCGATCTTTGTACCATAACAATCATTTTTCCAGCTAAATGTATAAGATGTACTGGAATCTTGTTGTAATTTTCGAATAAGTGCCCACACTTCTTCATCATTCTTCCATTCCTCCCTTGATTCATTTATCCAATCTGGTTGGATAATAAAATTGCACAAACAACGCTCCCACCCATCTTTTTGGAGAGTGCATTTGCCACCACATGCTTCCCTTTTGTAGATGATTTCAAAGTCAAACCCAACATCTTTGTGGACCCCACTTTTGTTGTCTTCAATAGGATAAATCCTGTTCTAAAAAGTATTTAAGGCTATCATGATCCGTTTTTACCTTGAAGTGTCTTCCCATTAGGTAGGTCACCATTTCTTAAGTGCATGGAGTATTGCCAACATTTCCTTCTCATAAATAGCTTTGTGTAAAAACTTTCCCTTGATTGGACGACTTTCAAAAGCAATGGGTCTTTCATCTTGCATTAAAACAGTACCAATCCCATTTCCTGAAGCATCACATTCCACAATAAAGGTTTTTGTGAAGTCCGGTGTAGCTAAGACTGGTGCTTGGCTTATTGCCTCTTTAAGATGTTCGAAGGCCTTTGTTGCTTCTGGAGTCCATGAAACTGCATCTTTCTTCAATAATGTTGTTAGAGGTGCTGCTATTCTCCCATAATTCTTAACAAACTTGCGATAATACCCTGTCAACCCAAGAAATCCTCGCAGATGCTTTATGGATGTGGGAATTTTCCATTCCTTAATGGCTTTAATTTTGCTAGGGTCTACCTTAACTCCTTCATGAGTTACAATATGACCCAAATATTCCACCTCCTGGACTCCAAAGAAACATTTGGATATTTTTGCATATAATTGTTTCTCCTTCAATAGTTGTAGCACCCTGTCAACATGTTACATGATCCTTCCATGACTTGCTGTAGATTAGTATATCATCAAAAAATACTAACACAAATTCTCTAAGGAATGGTTTGAAAATGGAATTCATCAAACCTTGAAATGTTGAAGGTGCATTGGTAAGGCCAAAAGGCATGACCAAAAATTCATATGTAAAATCTTGTCCATATACTGTTGTAGTTTGTGGAATTGTGGTTTTTTACAGGACCAAGGAGCGAAAGGGACGTGAAGAAGGGTTTGCACCCTTGAGTAACTACCCAAACGTAGGACCTCGGGTATGCCCCTCTCACCCTAGAAGTAGTTATTTATAGCATAAACGGTTGGTTGTGTGTGTGTTTCTTAACTTAGATAATCTTCCGTCTGCTAATCCGGACACATGCGCCATGATCCATCCTTCTTGTGCACCAATACTACTGGAGTAGAGAAAGAAGTTTGACTTGGTTGAATTATACCAGCCTCTAGCATTCTTGCAACCATACATTCAATTTCACTCTTTTGGGCATAGGGATATATGCACGGCCTGATGTTTGGAGAAACACTTCCTGGAATTAGATGAATAGCATGATCATGATAACAAATAGGTGGGAGACCTTTGGGAGTCTCAAATACCTTGGAATGATTGGCCAAGACTATTTGGAGATCTAGAGAAATAGATGTTTTCGATGTGGAAACATCTAGCAAACATAATTGTGCAATTACACCTCTTTGTCCCTTTTTTAGAAGCTTTGTCATACTGTTAGAGCTGATTATCTTTCCCGGTTTCCCTGCAATACCCCTTAATTCAACTTCCTTTCCTTCCGCAGAAACTTTCATGAAAAGTTCTTGAAAATTAAAAGCTATTGTACCCAAGGATTGTAGCCATTGGAATCCTAGTACAACATCAACACCTCCCATTGGAATGGAAACCATTGGGCTAGTCAATACATATTCTCCCATGGATAGCTTGATATTATGGCACTTTCCAGAGAAATGTATTGTTCCTCCATTTGCAACCATCACTTGACACTCTAGTGATGGATATAAGAAGCAATTCAATTCTTTTGCTACCTTACAATGAATAAAATTGTGAGTACTTCCTGGATCAATCAACACTATTACCTTTTTCTTCTTGATTTGTCCTTCTATCTTGATTGTTTGAGGAGTGGTAATTCCCGTCAATTCATTACAAGATATGGTCGGATTCATTTGTTCTTCATATAGGCTTTGTTCCTGGAGTATATCCTCTTTTTTTGACCTTTCTTACTCCTTTTCTTCTTCCTCTTCACAATCTATGTAGAATAATTTCTTCTCAGCACACTTATGACCTTTAGTGTATTTGCTATCACAACTGTAACAAAGCCCTTTTGCTCTTTTTTCTTCCAATTGTTGTGGTGTCAACCTTATAGGTTGTGGAAGACTAGGGGCAACAACACTTCCGTCTTTATAGTTGTGAGTGGTATGCTTCCTGGTTGCCATAATTTTGCTTTCCATTTTTCTTGCTAACCTGAAGGCCTTCTCTAATGAATCAGGTTCCCAAAGGCGAACATCATGTTGGATATTATCCTTTAAAGACCCTATGAACACATCAATCCTATGCTCCTCTGGAATATCTTTTACCCTTATGTTCAATTTTTGGAACTCCTCAATGTGCTCCATTATTGAACCCTTTTGTTTGAGACTTATCAATTGGCTAAAAAAAGTGTTGCTTTTTGTATCGTCATAATGTGCTATCAATTCTCCCGTAAAAATTGCCCAAGTGATAAATTGTTTATGAGAGAAAAGCCATTGATACCATACAAACTGATTTGGTTCCAAATATAAAGTTGCTATACGTACCTTTTGTGTTTTTTGCACATTATTGAGATCGAAAAATTGCTCCATCTGTAATATCCATGTTGCGGGATCCTTGCCATCAAAATTCCTCATATCTATTTTTGGAATATGGTGGGTCTTTGATCCCACATTAGAGTCTATGAAATCATGATTAGAATTTCTTTTGTTCACATCATGAGTTTCCTTTACTACCTTTTCACCATTAGTAAGTATTTCTTGTAGAAAATTTGTCAAATCTGTCTTCAAATATGCCATGTCTGTCTTCAAATCTGTTTTCAAATCTGCCATGTCTCTCTTCAAATCTATCTTCAAATCTATCTTCAAGTCTTCCATCTTAGCTTCCATACCCTTTATCTTAGATTCCACACCATTTATCTTAGCTTCGGTTAGCTCTTGTGAGAGTGACATTTGTTGCACTTATTCTTGTAATTTTGATATATCATGTAGCATTTCTTCCTCTTCTTCATGAGTCATGCTAGAGCTTTCAAGTTCCTTACTAGGTGTTTGAATTTTCTTTCCCCAGGGCATTAGTTAGTGATAATAATGCTCTACTATGCCCTTTGAATTCCTTCAAAATAAATTTTCAAACCAATCTTAAGCAACAATTTCAAAGAATCTACACACCTTTTTTCACTTTGTACGAACTCGATATTGCCTCTGATGTATCTCTATAAATTCAAATAATCCAGTTTTGAAGTTCTGACCTATAGTAGCCCTCTGTGTCCTCTTTCCAATGCCACTAGTCTAATCCAAATTGGATTCTCCAAGGAAGAGTTATGTGAAATCTCCCACAGTGACCTGATTATAGACCAGTTCAGTAGAATGAAAGTGTACGATGTGCCATGAGTCACTGTTACAAAGTTTTGCTCTGAAAACTACATACAAGAAACTACAGCCCGTCCTCTTTCTGTACCTTCTTATGAAATTTCAATTTGATGTTCAGAGAGAAAGTTATGACGATTTTCCCCAGGTCACCTATTTGGAATGTAATTTAGGAGTCTGCGAAAAGACCAACTTCCTCAAATCATATCTCCGCAAATATTGTGCGAAAAGCTCTGAAATTCAGATCTGAGCTTCAATGCAATCTCTTCTCAAATGGGTTTTTGTTTTAGCCTGTGAAACTTTGCATAAAAAAATTTATAGCGAAAATTCCACGATGACCTATTTGGAGCAGCGAAACCCTAGAATCCAAAGCTCTGATACCAAATGTTATGAAACCAGCTCAAGAAAAGATAGAAAAGATAGATCAATGCCTTAGAATTCAGCCTCTTCGAGGGGGAAACCTCCTTTACATTACATACATGAACAATTCTTGGATGAGACAAATGACAAAACCTCCTTTCTATATATAGGAGTCTAAGGAGTCATAATATAACCCAACTGACCTAACAATAATAATATAAAGCCACAAAAATAACAATAGAGGGATTCTATGTGGCACAGTAATAACAATATGCGAACAATAGGGACACAACAATATTAATAATGGGTACAACTACAATAGTAATGGGGTAATCACTAGTATTATAGGGACCCAACAACCAATGCGCCGATGGCTGCAATGGAAGTATCACTTCATGTGATGAGGCCCATGCACTGTTATTGTAGGAGTAGGAGTAGTGTTTCTTTTAGTTGTTTGCTTACATGATTTTTTTGCTTGTTCGTTTACTTGATTTGCTTTCATTTTTTCTTCTACTCTTTCTTTTCTTTGTTGATTGTTAGTTCGTTCGCTTGTTTCCTCGTAGGTTAGTTCACATGAAACCATGTGAGACTCATGAAATGAGCTTGGCAAAGTGCAAGAGGGCCTCTATATCTATCACTACTTGGTTATCTATCATCTTGTATCTATATGATGAGCTTGTTACTTTTAGTCCATGATACGTTGAAGGAAAATACGTAATATTCGAAGTGAACCTTAGTGAAAACAAAATGCTTGCACGGTAACTAGTGTCACCTTCTCTAGTCAGTTGTTTTTGGGTTAAACGTTGTCAACTCAGTCAAGTAGAGTAAGGTGAGGGGAAAACCTTAACAAGCATGTCAGAGATACAATAAACTACTTCTCTACTTGAACAACCTCTTCTGCTCTCAATAAGTCAGGATCCCTCTTCCACCTCTGAAATTAATAAGTGCTATGCATAGTGGAAAATGAAAAAAAATGAAAAGTCAAAATAAATTCAAAAATAAAAAATGAATAAGGTGAAAGAAGAGAAAGCCTTCCTGAGCAGGGAAGCGATGGAAGTAACTCCACCGGGGTACTAACGAGGATCGCTAGCATGGAGCCATGCTTGTGTTCCTATGTGATTCCACCGGAGTACTGTCCAAGCATGCTCGAAGTGGTACAACACCAAAGATGAAACTAAGACTGTGACGACTATATTGCTTGTGCACCTATATACCCCTCAATCCCAATCGAAACAAATGTGTTTCCTTGGCTTGGAAAGTGTGTCAATCGACCAAGAGTCTGGAAGATGCTACATATTACAATCAAGCTAGTGTGAAGCCAAGACAAGCTAAGAGGTGAATAATACTTTCAGAGGTGTTAGACTTTCTTTTCATGAACAAGAACCATCCAGAGAGCTGGAGTTCTACCAGTGTGTCGCCAAGTGTTATAGCGGCTACAACCAGCCTCCAAAATTTAGCCTTAGCCTATTTTGGAGCCTCCGTACCAACCTTCACAGCAACCTTCCTTGCTTTGTCAAGTCCTCAAGGTTCAATGTCTTTCTGGCTCAAAGGCAACCTGTCGATCACAGTTTGATATCTTCCCTTCAGAGGTTGCTCACCCGGACTTGGTCTAGTTGTAGGATGAGAAGATTCCCCTTGAAAATTGTGCATTTTTGGAGGGCAACCAACCTTCCCTCTAGAAATTGTGCAATCCTCTCTGACATCCTGTTGGGCTCCAAGATTGCGCAATCCTTCCAGCCAACCCTCCTAGTAGGATTTGCACAAACTTTCCCAGCAACAGGCTATTCAGCCCAGGATTTGTTCAAATCTAGGTAGCAGTCAGCTACTGTACCCAGAAATTGCACAAATCTCCTGGGAAACTAGGCTAACTTCGACCCAGAAGTGTGTGTTTTTCTCCAACAGTCGAGCAATCACTTGCATGTGCAGCTGAGTTGACTGATTCCCTACGGGACCTAGAAAAATAGAATTTCATGCATAGGTTGCTACTCTAAAGGTAGCATGCAAAGGCATCCCTTGTCTTAGGGATTTATGTTTAGCAAATGGAGGTTACATGTAAAGAAAAATTCAGAAACCTCCCACCAAGTGTCGCTTCCCCTAAATTTGTGGCATGCGCATCACAACCTCGATGCTATCGAAACTCATCAACCGGACGCTACAAAGCTCATTGCTCACATTAACCTTGCCGCTCTGACATCCCACATCACATCTAGGAGCAGTTGGAACATTCAATTTAGTTCTTTTGGGGTAAGCCCGCTTCACATGCCTTGTGTTACATTTCTGTCGCTTTTTGGGTTTTCGCTTGTATGATTACTGTTTGCTTGATTTCCTTAAACGTTTGATGTCGTTTACATGTATACTAGCTTGTTCTAGCTTTGTTCCAATTTTTCATTGCTATCTCATTATTGTCACATGCATGAAACTATTTTGCACAAATGTTCGCCCAACTTGCAAACTGCCTCACCCACATGCATGTTGATCTATTTTCTGAATCTTTCATTCATTTTTTGCATGCACTGTTAATCACTTCTTCTATCACTTGGTTTTGCCATGCATTCATTGAATTACTTGCTTTCAGTTTCCCGTCCATGAGTTGGGCCAACCTTGGCTCAACCTTTGCCTTCACTAAGGCTGCATTGTGCAATCTGGGAAAGGAAGACTCACCTTCCTCTCCAGATTTTCACATTCCTACCCAGCACTGGACTCCAAGACTGTTTCTCGCATTTCTGGAGGATAGTGGCTACTTGGCCTAAGAAATTGTGCAAATTTGTCCCTTGGCGAGCAGTCCTTCCCAGCTAGAATTGCACACTGTGTTATCCCAACAGTCACCAGCTAGGCTAGGCTATGCATTGCGTAGTCCCAGCAGTCATCCAGTCTCCAAGTAGCCAGGACTATGCCTTATGCAGTCTTGGCAATCGGTCTCATGACCTCCCAGCCGAAATTGCGCAACCATCATGATCATTCACCTAGGTTTGTTGCAAGTCAATTCTCATGTTCATTTTGGTTTTCAACTGAAAAATTGCTTTCTATGAGTGTTTCCATGTCTCCAGGTATTATAGGTGTTCATCTACCTCTCAACAGTATAGGCACAATGGTTTCCAAGAGAGCAGAGATGAAGGCACTGTTCAGAGCACGCTTGGAGATGCAATCGATCAAGTGTCCATGGGCTTACCTACTCACGAAGACATCAAGTTGTTCGTGGACAAGGACATCAAGTAGGAGCATCATGAACAATAGCTAGAGGTAGTATACCAAATGCAATGAACACAATGAATGAAAGAGGAAGGTTGTTGACAACATAGAGGCAGAGCAAAGTTGCAAGATCAAGTAGATCCACTAATAATGAAAGAAACTTTAGAGACTCAGGCTATGAAATGATGGCACAACATGAAGACCATGTGAAGGTAGTAGATAGAACAAAGAAGGAGTTTCATGTGCTGAAGCAACAACTCATGAAGAACATGAAGTTACATAGACAGTCAAATGAGTTGCAATAGGAACTCGAACAACATTGGGTGCAACATGCACCGAGGGATGAAACTGCGCCAGTACGAGTTAAGGATCCATCCCATCAGCTGACATGGATCAAACATGGTGAGCAATGTTGTTGATCGCATGCAAGGGATCCAGTAACATGCATGTCATTGAGCACACGCATGGAATCCAATCCATTCAATACACTCACCAAGGCGAAGACAAGAAGCAAGTCCAACTGGGGTTGAACATGTACTTCAGCAATTTGATTTGTGTGACCACTAGCACACACTTAAAGATCAACACACACACTATGCATCAATGTGTTTTCGGTTCAACCGTACACAAGAATACCATGTGCATGTTAGCAGACATGTTGGATGAAAGGGGCCGAACCAATGCACTAGTTGCAACGAAGGCAATAGTTCGCTTCAGCAAGACATCACCATGAGGTGCATGCACACCATCACGGATGACCAACCTTGGCATCAACTCACCACCTTCACTATCACAAACATGTTAAAGAGTTGGTCTCATCACGGTGGAATGAGTGTTAGTGATGTCTTGCAAGGCTCTCTCAATCCATGTTGTCTCACATGAGTACATGTGCATTGTAATGTTGAGTCATGTCAAGTGTAAGTCAAGTGTCAATGGTTAGATGTAAAAGTCATAGAGTATATGAAGAGTCATGAGGGTAGTTGAACTTCCACAAAGAGGAATGTCAAGGGTCACCCCACCCATTGCCATAAATAGTCCCTCATAACTCATTGTACAGGCTTTTGGCAGCCAAGCTTCTACTAAGACTATCTTGAAGAAGGCTTGGACAATATTGTAATGTGTCTTGGCATCTCCACTGCATAGAGCTAATACGTCTCTTTGGAGGAGCAGGTGGATGTGGCTCTAAAATTCCATTGATGTGGCCAGTGGGTTTACATGGTGTGTTGCATTATTGTGACTTACACTTCTTTAATAATAAGATCCAACACATTTTCCTGCATATGTTTTTATTGTAGTTGAACTGTTCTGATTGCCTTATTGATATATGTTGTTTAACTTATGTAATTGTGTATGAACTGATTTGTATCCAATTATATGAATCTTGTTGTTAATGTGTTGCATATGTTGTTAATGTTGTCACTGTCCATGTCAAGTACTCTGGCGAACATCAGATAGACCTTTCTCATGGACCTTTCTATATCAACTGTCACACTTGTCTCAGACTGATCCGTGAATGTTGTTCTTGTTATCTTACCCTATATGTTGTGATCGCCGCATCCCAATGGACTACTCCACTAAAATTTTTGCATGTCCTTTGTGTGGTGTGTTCCTAGCCAAGTTGGGACTAATCCCTTTCAACCTGGAACTCACCTTCACCTTCCTCTCCCTTCAAAGTGTTGGAACCTCTCGTACACATTCCTTGACTCTCTCCATCAATCACACCCTTGCTAGTCATAGAGTTATCTTAATTGCCTCTGTGCGACATTGCAGTTGAGGAATTACCTTACGACGCACTGCTGGGACTACTACACCAAACGGTATGAGGTCTAATTGTGATTTATTTCTGGGGAGATCCCCTTGACATGTTGGTGGGTCCAACACCATCAACATTTCTAGCACTAGAAGGAGGGCCTGATGACAAGCAATGTCCTCTCATCCAATTTTGAACCTTTTCATATCTTTCATGGAGTCTTGCAGTCTTGTTCCCCGAGGTGTTTTTTGAATTGTGAAGATGTCTCCATCTGAGGGAAGCTTTTCAATCTCTTTTCCACTCACACATATGATGGTGAAGGTGAAGTGGCCTGGCTTGAGCACTTACATAACTTTCTTTCCATGATTTATGAAGAAGATAAGTTTACTGACAAACAGGCTGGGTTGCTGCTCGCATACAAACTTTGTGAATCTCCATTTCGTTGGGTTCTCAGCCTATCGGCTGACATCGTGCACTCATGTGAGAAATTTTGCAATCTTATTAAATACATGTTCTATTATTTTGATCCAAACCATCTTGACCGAAAACTGTTACAACAATGGAGGGCTCCACATGAAGCCGTTATTGATTTTGGCAGCACTTTCGTGACTTGCAGTTTCAAGCTACGAGGAGCGAGATGAAGTTCGCTTATCTGTGGGACTGGTTCAAGTACTTCCTTAAGAAATCTTCCTGTCCCAATAGGAAGCTTGATGTCAAGCCCCGCTTAACCTTCTTCGTTGATGGAACTGTGCAATCCCATGTGGGAGCAGGAATTGTCTCAACGGAATATCCACCTCCCTCTCCTTCTATAGTTCCACCATCACCCAATGATGCTCAGGATCATGTTTGCACATTTTTTCATCCTTCACACCCTCCCAACATCACTCCACTCAATTTGCATGTAGAGTTGGTTGTGATTCCTTCGAATTCCCATATGCATTCTTTTCTTCAACCTTTGTCTTCGCACTCAGGTGTTCCTCTGGATGATGTTGTCTTGTGTTCATCCATTCTGGACTCTTCACCTGTTGTGAATGAGGGAAAACCCATTAATGGAGTTAATGTTGGACAACCAAGATGCGTTGTCATTCATGTTGGGCGTGGAATCCCTTAGGGCATGTTTTGGGGCTTAAAGCCCAAGTTTTGACCAAGTCCATTGTAAAGACTCCACATTTGTGGGCACGGAGCGCGAAGTCATAATAGAGTCACAACATTGTCTGCCCTTGTTTTTGTAATGTAATGTCGATTTGAAAGATCTACCCATGGTCCGCAGACAATGGGATTGTATAAATAGAGCTAGGCTCTAAGTGTAGAAAATAGTTAAAAAAAGGAAAAGAAGAGAAAGGCATGACGAGTCTAAGGAAGTGGTTGAGTCAATGTGAGTTGTGTCGTCGGGTCATAGAGTAGGAGAAGGCTCTGCAGCTAAGTGCTCAGAGGCCTAGTAGTCCGCAGCTGAATGCGCGGACCACTGCAGCTAAGTGCGCATAGCAATTTGAGTCTGTAACCGTGGGAAGGATTAATAAAAGAGAAGTTATACCTTATTTCTGTGTATCATTTCCTATCTTATGTATCATTAGGTATTAATTGCAAGTTTACTATTTATTTGTTGTGCGAACTGATATGAATGTGCTGTATAAATAAATATAACATAAGGCACCCATTTACGTGAAAATAACTAATTGGTGCAAGAAGATAAGTAAGATCTTGAGTGTGACTTAGTGAAATAGTACAGAGCACTGCTCCAGCAGTGCGGAAGCCCCACAACCCATGGTTAGGGTTGCGTGAAGGCGCGTATGTCAGGGCGCGAGGGATAGGGAAGTGTGCGAAGTAGCCTACACGAAGGGACTAACAGTTGGACCAAATCAAAACCTCAGACATCTCAAGGGCGCAGAAACCTAGTTCCAGCACCCCCCCATACTACTTCAGGTGAGACCTCAGCCCACACTCCACAGACTGTTGCTGAAAGGGCCAATAGTACATGGATTTGTTTGGCTAATTAACTTTGAACCTAGGTCAGGCCTCTATGAGCCAACAAATGGCTTCATTGCCTATATCGGCATAGAGATGTCTAATGTCGTATCACTAGAATCCAACTAAGAAAGGAATTGAAGATTGGTTGGATAGGAAGATTCACGAGTTCACGGCACAGGAAAATAGGAACCCATGACTATCAAAAGAAGAGTGTTTAGACTGCTACTTGTACACTGAGATCCATGAAATTTTCTTTGCATCTTTCCCTACTGAGCTATGCTAATGGATCATGAAGCTAGCAGATAACCAAGGAAGGTGTAAGCTCAAGAGATCTATTGTTTGGACCCCAGAATTGGTGTGCAAATTGGAAGCATCGGAGGATAAGATCATGCGCATTGTTGATCACTGGCTCAATCGAATTAGAGGAGGATTCATCACCGAGTTCACGGTAGATACTTCAGTCAGCTATAACGAGACAGAGCGAAACTTCCTCGAAGGACCACGAAGTAAGTATGTTAAGTCTTTGAACATCTGGATTAAAATGTTACTGTGTGAAAAGCGGGTTATGCGAATAAATTGATGTTTGGGGCTACGCGAAGTGGGAGAATTTACAAAAACGGAGGTAGTGCAGAGCTAGAAACTAGCCCCTTTGATTTCACCTCCATGAAGGGATGAGGAAGAGCTCATGAAGGTTTTACCAAGAAGTGCAATCAATTTGATAACACAGAGGATTCCGCACATACCACCCCCACCCACACCACTGCCAGTTTCACCATATTCACCCCCATCTTCGCCCATACCATCTTTGCCACCACTGTGAGTCAATATGGCAAGCGCGATAAAGTTGTCAGTGTTCAAGGGAGTAGGAAAAGATCTGAACCAGTTTTGGTTTGTGATAAAAGCTATATGAGAATCCCAAGGAGTCATGAATGACAATATAAAGAAAGTAGCATTGGTCAGTTCTCTGCAAGATCGCGTGATGACCTGGTACATTAAGCATTCCAATGACAGTCTGGATGCAAGGATCGCAGATATCCAAACTGCACTAAACAAAGATTTTAGCAGGCTGAAGTCAGAGGCGTAGTCAATCATTGGGTTCAATGAAATCACAATGCTACTAGGCAAGACCCCTTGGGAGTTGGATTAGAGGCTGAAGTGCACAATTTGCGAAGCTAACATGATGTTGACAGATGGACAACACCGTGAATGGTTTATAGCATCGTTAACACTGCATCTAAGGAACTCATTGTCACAACCGAGGCTAACAACTCAGGTCGAGGCCTTGGAGATCACGATGAGACTACATGAGACCTCGATATAGGATCCCAACTTGGGAGTTCAGTAGATTCACACACAATTGAAAAACTTGTGCCTTGAGATGTGGAGTTTGAAACAAGACAGGACAACTCACCTAGAAGTGCACAACGAGGTATGGTGTGTAAAGTGCAAGGGTCAGGGAAATGACAAGGACCACTGCTCAGTGTTCACGAATTACCTCGCAGGAGGAGTACCAATTCCATTGAGACCAGAGGCATAGTTAAGACCTAGCGCAGCACCTGCATTGTGGTGCATGATTTGTTAAATAGGAGAAAAGCATGTTACGGATAACTACCATTTGTTGCAAAAGTACACGCAAAATTCACAACATTTGTTCTATAATTTCTATAGATCAGTGGGACATGATGAGTGCACCTGTAGAAGTTATGAGTTGATGATGAATAGGACTCCTACCTACAAAGTTCAGGCTGAAACTCAGCCACATTACCAGAACGCAAGGATGGCACGAACTGAATTTCAGGGGCGCGGACGAGGCCGAGGTGGAGGAGGACTTGGAAGAGGTCACAGACAGCTGATATGTTACAATTGCAGAGGGCCAGGACATTATGCCCGTGATTGTATGAATCCGACGCATCAATCATGCCTGTATTGTACATTTTTCGATCATGAGATGGAGGATTACCCCACACTAATAGCGAGGATGTGTGATAAAGGAACGCTCCAACCTCCCCCGACTCAGAACCTACAAATGATGAGGTCTGAGCCACTTGAGTAAGATCCTAATGTGAATATTGTGCTCCGAAGTGGAATTACGATAGGGAATGAAAAAGGCAAGTAGCCTAAAGATAGTACTTGGGTTCGCAAGGCTCCGACGAAAGAACCAGAGTTTGATTTGGAGCGCGCTAAGGAAACCTGCATGGAAGCTAGGAAGAGCTTCGGTGATGCGTCCACTTCAGGATGCAAAGAAACACCAGAGCCAGAAATGGACCCATCGATGCTCATGATGTTGCTGGAAACATGTATGAAGTTGCTACGTGACAGCAAAGCTATAAAGGGGCTGCAGGAAATTATAAATAGATGCACTAGGACAATGCCAGGAGAACCGTATGTAGTCCAAAATATTGGAAAGCATGCACCGAGGACGGGAAGGGAGATGTGATTGACCACGCAAATTGGAGAATATAAGATGGACCAAGTGATTCTAGACCTAGGATCGGACGCGAACGTTCTTTCGAAGCAAACATGGGAGCGCATGGGAAGGCCTACGCCGTAATGGTCTCCTAGCCAACTGTGAATGGGGAGCTAGCAAAGATCCTACTTATGGGAAGACTGTAGGGAATCACATTGAATATAGAAGGAGCAAGTGCACTAGCAGATTTCAAAGGGATAGAGATTGTTGATGACATAAATCCCTACCCTACATTATTAGGAATAGATTGGGTCAATAACATGAATGGGGTGATAAATCTGAAGAAGTGCAAGATGATTTTTGAGAAAAAGTCTCTGTGTGTAGTTGTACCGTTGGACCCTGTAGAAGGATCATGCTACATGGAGCTAGTGTGAGACTATGACAGTGATGGCAACTTGGACTGCATCTACAAGATAACTGCACGAGAACAAGACTGGGTGAATCCCACCACAAATGGATGGATCTCATGGGAGAACGAAAGCTCCTGTACATCAGATTATGATGAAGAAATAGAGTGATGGAAGAACCGGTTACATGAGGTAACCATGCTGAACTTTAACATGATGACGAGATTGTTGCACTACATATCAACGAATGTAAGGGATCTACCTACGTATGATGGGATAATTAAGGTAGATGACTTCCTGAACATATTTGAAAGAGAAGTGTCGGAGTAGCAATGCTTTGAAGCTTTGAGATGGTGTTGACGCAGCGAATGTTCGATATGACAACAAGGGTAACTAACCCAATTGTAGACCCCAATCAGATCTGCTTTCATTTGGAATGGCTAGTTCCAATGGGTTTCAGAGGATCTCGTAAACTATTATATGTGTTGAAAGATTGCTTCTTGGAGGAAGACTTCAATTAGATCAAAAAATGAAACAGCTAACCCATATGTATCAAATCCTATCTACACTAATTCTAACTACTTATGCTAGTCCTAACTATTCTAATATATCCTACAGGAGCATAAAAAAAGGAAGTTAAACATCATATATAAATTCCAAGTCCTAATGAATCAATTACTGGTTCATAGATGAACAAGGCTATATTAAATCTTAATTGCAATCTAATTACTTATTCAAGAATACACATTCCTTTCCATACAGATAAAGCTTGCAACTGATGTTTAACAAGGTCTCAAATCAGCAATCGCTTATGAATTAACCATCGTAGCAAATCATATTTGAATAACCAAGACTAGTCACGAACTATCTGTTATCAATATGCACAAAACAAATCACGTTTATATTTATTCCAACAATGACATCCTGATTCTAAACACATGAAAGGAGAGGAAAATGAATCTAAAAAAGGCTCTTTCCCGACCAAACAATCTTCTTTATTCACAATAAATCAAAAGTTGTTCTGCCCAAAAAAAAATTCCTCCCCTCATCATCGGATGTAATACTTATGCAGAAGGAATTGACCCTCGGTCTTCCCTGACTTTTCACCTCCCTCCTCTTTTCAATATACAAATTAAAACATACAAGCGTAGAATCGATCAATGAAACAACTGACACTTAAAGGCTACATCCACTAGAGCGTTTCATTTCCTGGGGAAATGAATAGATGAAGATTGAAAGGAGGAGGTATGCATGTCATTTCTTCATGATAAAGCCCAAGACCGCATAACCTTCGGAACAAATAGATAGCGCATGGAAACATGACCGCTAATGCCTAAAGCTGGATCTTTAAATGGGACAAACCCACATATATAAACTCTTCAGATCTGCTCATGCATCTTTTACCCGAAGCCATACTTGATGCTTATGCACCCGTTCTTCGACCTCGCTTGCCTTCTCTTGGTCCTCGCCTGCAGAGATGACCAACATCAACTATGCTTATGAAAATATGATAGAAATGCTTAAAATCACAAATCTTGCCTTCATTAAAATGTTTATAACATCAAAAGGAACAAGTGTGAAAGAATCATCCCCTGGTTTTTAATTCATGCATTGATTAAGTCCCGCAAGCGTAAATATGATTTAAATTGAAAATCGTCGCATAACATAGAACCAGATCCGAAATATGGACTTGAAATATTATAGTGAGAACTCATACCCTATCGGGTCTGCGAAACACTATCGCATCATCACTTCAATGGAGAGGAACCTGGCTTATTGAATTGCCAAACTCCGATATTGCGATGGTGGAAGCAGACCTGAAATCATATTATGCCACACTTAACAATCTCAGAAGGTCCATCGCATTACGGAGCACCTTATGTATGGGCCTTGGGTTACTTTGATTTCGATTCACGATTGGGCTAGACCTGAAAATATATATGTTGTGGTTAATAATCCCGGCGGGTCCGCCATGTCGCGGAATGCCTTATGTATGGGCCTTGGGTTCTGCCAATTGTGATTTGCGATTGGGATAGGCCTTGAGAAATGTATAAAGACCGAAAGAGCACTAAAAAGGTAAGTTACATACGTTTGCAAAGTATTTTTGTTACAAAAGTATTGTAATAGAAATAGAGGTGTGATAGAAGGTTTTGTGGGTTGAGTCCACATATGACCATGGTAAAGAGTGGGGGTTGGTTATATGTGTGGGCATAGAGTACCATGAATGTTTATGAGGATTGAGAAAAGTCTCGATGATAGAACATGAATGGAGGGCTAGACTGGGTTATAGCTGAATCATGTCACAGAGATTTATTTAGGGGGTCTTACCATTAAGAATTGTAGATTTGACTCAGCACAGAGTTGAAATCCCTGGGATAAAAATAGATCATTCAGAGAATTATCATCAGAGAAATGAAAGATCAAACTTCTAGAAGACCCATTCAAATTGGCTGCCAGAGCGTGTTTTAATAGGATGGTGGTTGTGGCCGCAACAAATGGCGAACCGCTAGGTGAACCAGTTATCTATATTTCCAAATAAACCTTGGATCAATAGAACATCAGGGTGTTAAGATAAACTTGAAATGAAAACTATATAGATGGATAGGCATGGGTTCCACTTCAACATTAATAACTTCAAGCGGGATAAAGACAAATAACTTATACATACTAATAGGGTTTTGACAGGAATTCTCCAAAGGTAGCATTATGGGATTTATTGACCCCCTTTTACCTGTTTTCTAATTTCAAAAATCCTTTCGGTACCATCACTGGTTTGTCAATACCTGTCTAGGTGTGTACCTGAGCTCTTTATCGCTCATCAAATTTGATGTAGATCTGTTTATCTGCACTTTATGTAAGAATTTTAGTGCTATACTTTCGTGTGATTGAATGGGGCGTAGTCATGGATCATGCCATATTTTTAAATGGCTTAAGTAAGGTTGGGCTTGTTGTGTCAACTGATACTCTGAGTCCAGCAATAGTCCCTGCTCTAACCGGCTTCCCAAACAACTTGTCCTTCCATATTGGCAGAAGGACTTAACATTTCAATTTTTTTTATTTTTTTTACATAAGTCCTTCCAGTTTCAGGCACAAGGACTAGAGCACAATTGGATTTTCCACAGGATATATGAGAGTGAGCTTAGTCCATGAAAGGAGGTTTACTTGTAGATGATAGGTATTGGAAAACTTAGTGTGGTGGATGGGACCAATGGAGAATAACTGAAAACCTTACAGGAAAGTATAGGCTAGGTCTAAGTGGGATTTTAAAAATACAGTGTTCCTCCATGCGAATCCAGTTGTGGTTACACATTTTTTGTTTTATAAAGATACCCCTACATGCTCCAGGTATCCAAGTTATCAATAGATCCTACCTAGTTCCCAATAGATGCTAATGAGTGGCTTCGATTTAAATTCCATCAGTGATTTTCCAATTCTCATAGGCTCATTGAAAGTTTGCTTGATTTGCAAGGTAACGACGAATTTAGGATTTCCCAACTCATCAGCAGGTTAATGAGGGAGGAGAAAAGCTGAAGGTGGCGAATAAGGGCAATCTGAGGAGATTTGTAAAGGTGGAGACGAGACTGAAGGACCGAAATCAATTGGCTGAAAGGAACTAAAATTCAAAAGGAAAATAAACTTTGCGTAAAACAAGAAAGGACAGGACGAAAATGTAACTAAGCTAACACCAAAAATAAAATGAATCCTAGCCTACTGAGGAGGTAAACACCATGTGGTGGCTACTGGAAGTATCTCTTAAGATGTTGGCCATTAATAGGGATTTTTTCAATTTCTCCCTATAAAGTTGTCAGTTTGTAAGCTCCCTGATCGATTTTTTCTTCAACCTGGAATGGGCCCAACCATAAGTGTTGGAATTTCCTGTGCTTACCCTTTGGCTCACTCATCTTGTCCCATTTCAAGACTAGCTCTCCTATTTGGTAATCTTTATCTCCTACCAAATGACGGTCAAACCATCTCTTTACAATCATTTGGTGATTTCTAAATTTATTTTTGGCTTTATCTCTCAATTCCTCTAACCTCACCTGTTGGTTGATTCTTTTTCTAAGTAAAGCTGAAGGGGTCCCTCTCGAAGCTCGGGAAAGCTGTAAAGAGGGAAGGGTAACATTAGGAGGCAAGATGGCTTCCTTTCCATAGATGAGGAAGTGTGTGGAGTTTCCTAATGCTACTTTTGGGGTGACCTTATTGGCCTAAAGGGAATTTGTTAGAGTGTTGTGCCAATTCCTATGGTTTTCGGCGACAGATTTACGGATTATGTGGATGAGGGTTTTATTTGAGGACTCTGCAACTCCATTCCCCTGAGGGTAATAGTTTGATGCATACCTTATGTGAATTGATTTATCAATAGAAAATTTAGTCAATTTCAGTGATGAAAAGTAAGAAGCATTGTCAAATATGAGAGCGTCAGGAATGCCAAACCTACTGATAATAAATTTCTCAATAAATGATATTACCTTGCCTTCATTTACCTTCTAAAGAGGGATGGCTTTGGTCCATCTGGTGAAGTAGTCGGTCACCGTGAGTATATACTTATGCTACTGTGAAGAGTTTGGAGTGATCTCACCTATGAAATCTAGGACCCATTGTTGGAACGGGTGATAGATCATAACGGGCCTGAGGGGAATGGTTGGCTTTCTTTCTCGTCCTGCGGTAGTTTGATATAACTTGCATTTCCAAGCATAGGCATGCAAGTCTCTGAACACTGTGTGCCAATAATATCCAGCTCTTAAAATTTTGTGAGGAGTGGTCTCTCCTCCATAGTGACCACCTGCTGGGCCATCATGCATTTCTTCCAAGACATAACCGAAATCATCCTTTTCCAAAAACCTCAGCATATTCCATCATAATTTTTTTAGTATAATGTGTCATTGGCCAAGTGATAATGATTAGATTTCAATCTAATCACTCTCCTTTGTGATACATCCATGTGGTTAGGACATGATCCCTGTGTGAGATAAAAGTGTATGTCGTAATACCACGACTCAGAATCCAAAAAGGCTTCTAACATTTCGTGCTCACACATCAACGTCTCATTAATCCATAGGGGCTCCTCCCTGAATTCCACTTGTGCATTATGTATGCTCTGCACTTCTGGTTCTTTGGACGACCCTTCTTTATCTGCCAAATCTTCTGTCGCGAGCTCGCATAATCGCTGCCCTCAAACTATCTTCGCCGACTTAATCTCAAGGTCATATTATTGAAGGGTGGTTATCCAATTCCCTCTCCATTCACCCATTTCTTTTTACACAAAGAGGGCTCTTACCGCAGGGTGGGGAACGATTACTTTAGTCCTGGCCTTTAATAAATAAGGGCGGAAATGTTTTACGGCTTTAAAAACCACAAAACCCTGTTTCTCCACATCTGGGTAGTTCAGTTCTACTCCCTGAAGATTAGATCTCATATAAGAAATAGGGACTTTATCGCCATCATCATTTTTTTGGGTGAGGATTGCGGCATATGAAACATTGGAAATGAAAGTGTACAATAATAATTCCTTGTCGAAATTGGGGCTGACCAACGCAAGAGCTTCTGTGATGGCCTCCTTAATTCGCTGAAATGATTTCTTAGCTTCATCTCTCCACCTATACGCAACGTCTTTCTTCATCATTAGCTGCATGGGACACACTATTTCTGCGAAACTTGAAACGAATTTCCTAACGAAATTAATTTTCCTAAAGAAATATTGCATTGCCTTTTTATTTGTAGGGGGTTGTATTCTCATGATGGTCTCTATTATTTTGGGATCGATAACAATCCCTTCTTTACAGACGATGTGACCCAGTAGCTTCCCTTCTGTATCTGCAAAAACGCACTTCTTGGGATTCAACAATATTCCATATCTTCGGCATCTTTCGAAAATTTGTTTCAGGTGATAGATATGATCCCTTTTGTGATACGAATACACGGTAATGTCATCCATGTACACTACTACTAATCTATTAATCAATCCTAAAAAAACTATGTCCATAGCTCTCTGGAATGTGACACCCACATTAATAAGTCCAAAAGGCATTTTATGATATGTGTAAGTACCCCATTTAGTGTTGAAGGTTATCTTGAGCTGATCTCCATTTGCCACCAACACTTGATTATATCCTGAAAAACCATCCAATAGGGACAACATTTTAGACCCAGAAACGCACTAAGAATGTGTTCCATAGAAGGGACAGGATAATTATCTTTCTGTAATGCTTTGTTCATGTTTTTGAAATCGATACATAACCTGATGTCTCCATTTTTCTTTCTTACTCGCACGAGATTGGCTACCCTGTGGGTGTGCTTGATAGGAAAAATGATTTTGCCGTCCAACATTTTGTTTAATTCTTTCTTCACCAACGGTTCCAGGCTTGGATGTATGTTGTGAAGCTTTTGTTGGTATGGCCTAACATCCTTCTCCAATAGAATAACACCCTACATAACGCTGGTATCAAAGGTTTTTAAGTCACCATATGTCCATGCAAAGACATCCTTGTACTCTTTAAATAACTTAACAAATGCAGCCCTTTCTTGTGGAGAGAATCCTAAGGCCAAATTAACAATTTTTGTGTCTTCTTTGGTTCCAAGGTTGACTGATTCGTACTTCATGGATGAGCTGTGCGTTTTGCATATAGTCAGCTTCTTGAATTTATCATGTAGGTCATACAAGTGCCACATCTTGACAACTGACTTGGGAATTATATTGGACTGATCTTTTTCCTCATGTTCCCTCTCATTCATAAGCTTGTCATGCTCTTTTTCATCAATGAATGCATTTTTGAATGTCTTCTCACAATGCAGGAACTCAAATATTTGCTTGTGATCTTCGAACACCTGCCAATTTGAGATGTTATCAGGAACGGATGGTCTAAAAATCAATTCAACATAATATTTATTCTTGTTTAATCTAAGATCAGGCAAAAGTTTTGAAGCCATACTAGCCATCAGATCGACATCTCGGTTTCACCCTTGAGGTATGTATGTGATATTAAAAGAATCAAAATTGTCAATTAAGCTCCATACCTCATGTTAGTATCTTACCAGGTGTAGAAAATTGCAATGTATCCTTTTCCTTACCTGGTCTACAATTATCTGTGAGTCACCAAAAACTTTAAATTTTTTCACCTTCATATCAATGGCTTTCTTCAGGCCTTGCACCAAGCCTTCATATTCTACTATGTTGTTGCTGCACGTGAACTCCAACTAGCTGGCCATAAGATGTTGTTTCCCTTGCATGTCAATGAGAATGCTCCCAGCACCTACACCTTCAAGGTAGTTAGAGCCATCAAAATAGACTGTCCAAAATATAGAATCTAATGTTACATCAATTGAACTGCTTTCTACGAAATTAGTCATATCATCTACTATAATACATGATAATTCATTAGTTGGATTGTAGGGGAGAGCTTCCAACTGTGCGTTTGTCAGAGTGTCTTCAATTGTGTCTACATGGAATTCTCCAAAACAGGTTTCCATGGCACAAACGTCGAAACTATAATTCCCAAGGATAGAGTTGGTAAACATTACAGGTTCATTGGGGCCATTTAGTTCCGTCACCACATACTTCATGTATCTTTCTCGATCAACCCTCAGCATATCACATTTTCCCTTCTGAGGTAGCAAGAGATGGCTCTAATCAATGCAGAAATATCCGTTCAGTTTTGCTGACCAGTCCCTACTAAGCAACATTCCATAAGCCTCGAGTATGTCGACTACCACTATGTCAATGACTTGTGTGCACTGTGGTTTGGTAGCCATCCGAACCAACACATCTTTCAATTCCCCAATTAATTTCACATTCTTTCTGTCCAATTGCATAATTCAAGTTCCAGTTTTCTCGGGTATCACACGAAGTCTTTTAGCAATAGCGTAAGGCATAACAGTGGACGAGGCACCAAAATCTACCAAGAAATTGTGTACGTTCATGCTGAAGATTCCAAATATGATAAGGAAAGGTGAAGTCATGGATTTTGATTTCCTTCCTATCATGGTTGCACTGACATCTTGGGGTGTTCAATTTATTTTTGACAGACTGGCTTCCATGGTTGATGGATTTTGGGATGTATTGGAGGTACTAATGGGTTTGGACACCGAAGTTTTGGTTTGAATACTTGGATTGGTGGGAGATTTGCAGTTCCATTCATTCATAGCTTTCAAGAGCAGATCTCTTTGATGCGTTAATTTTAGCAAATAGAAGTATGTGATATTAGCTTGGGATTTCTTAAGCTCATCCACAATGTTGTAATCAATGTTATAAATAGGGTAGGGCAGAGTAAACATACCCGTTTTTCTGTTCTTAGGTGGGAGTTTACCATTTTGAATCACCTTTGTTGTAGTTGGAGATATATTATCTTTCTGTGGACAGTTCACAACTGGAGTACTCTTGGAATCACCACTAGGTCTACCCTTCTCAGTAGGAACTTTGGGAGTAGATACCTTCAAAGGGCAAACATCTTTCTTTGCCTGGTCTACAGGCTTCATCACGCCTACAAGTGGCCCTTTACTTCGTGTGTGGATTTCATTAGTGTGGATTTCTGTCGTACTACCTCCCTCGTCGTCATCATTCCCATTTGTATAGAAATCCCACAGTACATTGATTTGAGATTCTTCATCCAAGGGCTCTTCTACTTGGTATTCTTCCTCATTTTCTTGTTCTGGCTTGAGCTCTACTATAGGTTCTTCTTTGTTAAGGAGTGATCCGGTAAGAGCCAGCTCTTCCATATTTAAATTCCCTTCACTGGGTGGAGTAGGCAACGCAAGTTGACCATGACCACCTTCTGTCTTCTTACGATATAAAGGTTTGAAGGGTTTTCTGTTGTTATAATCTCCTCCATTCCCACTTGTACTCACTCTAGAATTCCTTTTCATATTGATGACTGTGTTCAACAACTTCTTAATGATCCGATGCAAACCTTCCACATTAGTGGTATCTCTTTCTTTGACCTCAAACACTTTGTTATCACTCCCATTATTCTTCTTGGACAACTGAGAGGCTTTCTTTCCTTCGGTCATATGATGACATGTTGTGAGACTGATCATTTCATTCTTGACTCTTATTGCTTCATCGATAGCACCTTGTAAGGTTTGTGTGTTACTTCTCTTGACCCACATCGTAGTAGGGACAAGGAGAGCAGTGATCCAGAATTCCATGAACCTCATCAGTAGGTCTAGCATTAGCTGGGATCCTATTGAACAAAGTGTTGAATCGAATGTTAAAATCCTTGACCTTTTCTTTGGATTCCATTTTCAAATGGGATAGTTCTAAAACTAAGGCCACAGGTGTTTTGTCATCGCCAAACTTGTCTAAGAATGCATTCTGAAAGGCACCCCATGAGGTGATCAATCCTATTCTCAAGCTAAAGTACCATGTGGAGGCTGCACCAATCAGATTAAAAGGGAATAAGTGACATACTACATCCTCATCGGCTACCCCTAATATGTGCATGGCTAGGAAGAAAGAGTGAATATGGTTATTAGTAGTGTCTCCCCGCTCAGGGTCGAATTTAGGTAGTACTCTTTCTACATTCTTGGGTAAGGCATGCTGCTACCCAGGTACCGCTACAACATCCTATGCAAGCCAGGGAGGGAGTGCTCCCGGAGGAGGTGGGGGTTCATTCCCACCTGGAGGAGGCGGTGGAGGCTAATTCCCACCTGGAGGGGACGGTAGAGGTAGATTCCCACCTAGAGGGGGAAGGCTAGCCATATTATGGATAAGGAGGTTCTGGTTGAAGGTTTCTTCAAGGCGTTCTTTGTTAGGATTTCCCAAATTGAACCAGGGATTACATTTAGAGGGGGAATCCTTAGGAATTTCTTCCTAAGGAGTGTCTATACTTTGCAAACAGTTAAGCACAATATCTTCAAGAGAAGGGGCTACAGATGTCTCTTCACTTATGGGAAGGATCCTTGGCTTTCTTTTAGCTGTTAGAGGTAAAGAATGAAAGATGGGAAGTTGAGATAGGGAGTGAGCATAGGCACAAGTCAGCACTCTGAATGGTTGTTCTTGAGTGACATCATACTCCCACAGTCTCTCTTCTTTAGGTGACCTAGACAAGGGACTGAGAGGGATCTCTGTTTCTTTGAAATGAGGCTCTTCCAAATGGGTGGAATGATCTTTTCAATCTTTACGATACATACATTAATCTTTTTGAATCCACGTGTGGAATTTATAGATGAAATCCTGAAAAGCTGTGGACGGCAGTTCAGCCCTCCTTCTAGTGCCAATTTTTTGACACGACGAATGTTGGCTATGCTAACAAGGGGAACTAACCCGATTGCAGACCCTAATCAAATCTGCTTTCATTTGGAATGGCTAGTTTTGACGGGTTTTAGAGGATCCTGTAAACTGTTATGTGTGTTGAAAGATTGCTTCTTGGAGGAAGACTTCAATTAAATCAACAAACGAAACATCTAACCTATATCTATCAAATCCTATCTACACTAATTCTAACTACTTATGCTAGTCCTAACTATTCTAATCTATCCTACTGGAGCGCAACAAAAGATAGTTAAACATCATATATAAATTCCATGTCCTAATGAATCAATTACTGGTTCACAGATGAACAAGGTTGTATTAAATCTTAATTACAATCTAATTACTTATACAGGAATACACATTCCTTTCCATACAAATAAAGCTTGCAATTGATGTTTAACAAGGTCTCAAATTAGAAATCGCTCATGAATTACCATGGTAACAAATCATATTTGAATAACCAAGACTAGTCATGCACTGTCTATGATCAATATGCACAAAACAAATCACATTTATATTTATTCCAGCAATGACATCCTGATTCTAAAAAAGGCTCTTTCCCGACCAAACGGTCTTCTTTATTCACAATAAATCAAAAGTTGTTCTTCCTGAGAAAAATTTCTCCCCTCATCTTTGGAGGTAATACTTATGCAGAAGGAACTGACCCTCGGTCATCCCTGACTTTTCACCTCCCTCCTCTTTTCAATATACAAATTAAAATATACAGGCGTAGAATCAATCGGTGAAATGGCTGACACATAAAGGCCACATCCACTGGAGCGTTTCATTTCCTGGGGAAATGAATAGATGTCAATTGAAAGGAGGAGGTATGCGTGTCATTTCTTCATGATAAGGCCCGCGACTGCTTAATCTTCGGAACACATAGGTAACACATGGAAACATGACTATGAACGCCTTAAGCCGAATCTTTAAATAGGACACGCTGGCATATATAAACTCTTCGGATCCACTCATGCATATTTTACCTAGAGCCATACTTGATGCTTATGCACCCGTTCTTCGACCTCTCTTGCCTTCTCTCAGTCGGCGCCTGCAAAGATAACCAACATCAGCTATGATTATGAAAATATGATAGAAATGCTTAAAAACACGAATCTTTCCTTCATTAAAACATTTATAACATCAAAAGGAACAAGTGTGAAAGAATCAGCGCCTGGTTTTTAATTCATGCATTGATTAAGTCCCGCAAGCGTAAATCCGATTTACATTGAAAATCGTCGCATAACACAGAACCGAATCCGAAATCCTGAATTGAAATATTATATACAAGAACCCATACCCTATCAGGTCTGTGAAACACTATCACATTGCATCGTTTCAGTGGAGAGGAACCGGGCTTATTGAACTTGCAAACTCCAATATTGAGATGGCGGAAGTGGACCTAAAATCATATTATGCTGCGCTTAATAATGTCGGCAGGTCCGTCAAATTACAGAGCGCCTCATGTATGGGCCTTGGGTTCCGCCAATTGTGATTTGTGATTGGACCGAACCAAAAAATATATATCTTGCGGTTAATTGTCCCAACAGGTCCACCATATTTCATATCGCCTTATGCATAAGCCCTAAACTCTCCCGATTATGATTTGCGATTGGGGAATGGATGCAATAAATTTATGTGTTATGTTTAATAATCACGGCAGGTCCACCATATCGCAGAACGCTTTATGTATGGACCTTGGGTTCAGCTGATTGCGATTTGTGATTGGGGCAGACATTGAGAAATGTATAAAGACTGAAAAAGCACCGAAAAGAAAAGTTACATACGTTGGCAAAGTATTTTTGTTACAAAAGTATTGTAATAGAAATAGAAGCGCGATAGAAGGTTTTGTGGGTTGAGTCCACATACGACCATGGTAAAGAGTGGGGGTTGGTTATATCCATGGGAATAGAGTACCATGAATGTTTATGAGGATTGAGAAAAGTCCTGATGACACATGAATGGAGGGCTATACTGGGTTATAAATGAATCATGTTGCAAAGATTTATTCAAGGGTTCTTATGATTAAGATTGAAGATTTGACACGACATAGAGTTTAAATCCCTGGGATAAAAATAGATCATTCAGAGAGTTATCATCGGATAAATGAAAGATCAAACTTCTAGGGGACCCATTCAAATTGGCTGCCAGAGCGTACTTTAATAGGGTGGTGGTTGTGGCCACAATAAATGGGTACTACGCGCTACACCCGTGAGGTGGTGAGGTACGCACCAAGGAAGCTTTGAGGACTGGTGTGAATGCAGGAGAGCTATGCGCATATGGTTTAGGAAGCCTTAGATGTGATTCTTAGGCAAGGCCGAAAGGAGTGATCTGTGCACGCACCTTTCCAGATGGGTGAAGGCATACGTTACAAAACCTACACGGATGCATATAGACTTCGCGTTAAGAAACACGGTCAGTAAGCATGTGCGAGTGAGGCAATTACATGAACGACCTCTTAGGTTGGAACAATAGAATATGGAAAAAGTGGGTGGGCAGAAAGTTATCCATGTAGAAGCCTTTCACAAAGTATGTGAAGTGCTGAACAAGGTAGACTATGCACAACAAACTGATTGGGACCTGCACGTACCAACAGTTCTATGGGGTTATAAGACACCGTGCAAGAAACTCACAGAGCATGCACCTCTGAGACAAGAGTATGGAGTGAATGCTGTAATCGCCATAAATTATAAAATGACTAGTTTGTGCATAGCAGCAATGGTAGATATGTTGGCTCGCGGAGCCTTGGAGGAAGGGGTCATGCAGTTGAGCGAAGTAAAGCATTCGGGACCTGAGAAATAAATCTGATAGGATGAGCTTAGACTCCAGGAACTTATGAGAGAAAGGGTGTGTTTAAGGGAGAAAAGTGCTCTGGTGGAAGCAGAAGTCAAGAAGCTTGAGGACGAGATAAAGGATGATTTTCTCGATAAAAAGACCAAGGTGATAAAAAAGGGTACAGACAATTACGTTGACAAATTTGGGGACTACCACTAAGAGTTGATCAGCCCGATGCCTTGGATTGGACCACATATTACTAAACGGATCAACCATGGTGGTATGATGCCGATAATAAAGTGCGTGACGCATCTAGTAACAATAAAAGGTGGGTATTTTCCAGGAAAAATGATGGATGACCAGATGAAACCCTATATAGGTGGCGCGACCACCTGACTAGATGTGGGAAGTACAGTCTTAGCACTCCAGGCAGTTGAAAGGAGGAATGGGACTATAAAGTACAATTTCCAGGTGCTACACGATGTTGGATCTGCGTGCAGAAGATAAGTGTGACAAGGTATGCGACTACGCAAGAGGGGTTGTGCTGCCACACGAGGTGGCTGTAAAGTGACCATTGGAGTCACTATTCACGATGTGATGCTCTACTTGAGACCAAATGGAGTGGGCGATAGGCATTTAAGATGGGCTTTATGGGCAAGATTTGGGAAAATCTACTGGCAAGGGAGAATTAATGAACCGGATTTGGGGGGAGCGGTCGAATTCAAATTTAAAAAGTGTTATAAATGACAAAGGGATGCCCAGCAAACAATAGTTGGTAATTTGTGAATTGAGTTGTTGTATGCCCTGCGTATTCTGAGCCGAGATCTATTTACCCTATGCTGAACATTGGTTGAGGCCCTGATTACGCGATTGAAAGATTTATGGACTAGAAAGATGGTAGTGCCACAAGAAGTTAGGGAAATTGTAGAGATAACGATTGAAGAGGCCGCGCAGGCCCTGATTGTGGGGGATGCCCTGGAAGGCACCAAGATTGTGGCAGAAATCCCTAAATAAACGCACACACCAAGGCCGAAGAAAGACAAACAACCAATGATTCCTGTATGTGTGTCCCCTTGAAACCTGCTGCTCACCAAGTTAACGATGGAGGAGAAAGGGAAAGTAGTTAACTTGGAAATCGATGAGGAGGAGGAATACCTGGAAGACCTTATAATTGAGGAAGACGAGGATGAAGGCATGGAGGAAGAAATTGGGCCTGCGCACCCTCCAACAAAGCTGCCTACCTATATCCCCCAGTGGAAGGGGAAGGCCAAAGTGCCCAAGAATCTCGACGAGAGCAATAACTCTCTTCAGACTCCACTCCTCTAGGACAACATCATCTTTGAAGGCACGCACCCCGGGTGGGTGCCTAACTTGAATTTTGAATATTGGGATCTCAATAACCATGAGAAGTTCCCTCATCTAGAGACCGCGTAGCTCATGAAGCCCAAGCAGAACACCGCAGCGGGTGTTATCAAATTAGAGCTGCGAAAGTGGTTACGCAAAGTAGAAAAGGTAGGGCTATTAAACCTGCTCTAGGTGCCACATTTCCACCACGCCCCAATAACGATATTCATCATCAGGCATCTGCTCTACCTGGTGCATGGTGGTGCATGGTGTAGTTGGCAGAGAAGAGAAGGCAAGAAGTAGCAGCAACAAAAGCATAGGGGCTGTGGGATGTTGCACAGATAGAAACAGAATAGAAAAAGGCTGTAGCAGAAACAATGACATAGGAGGCAGCTAAGAAGGCGCGCGAGATCCAAGAGTTGCCTTCTCATGGGCAGGAAAAATAAATGGAAATAGAGGAAGAGGAGGGTGGTGCGGACCCACAAACCGCATCAACACAACTGAAGTGTCAGCACCTGAGCGAGCAGACGAGGCCACTCAAGAAGGTCAAGGCATCAAAGTTGTATATCGAGCCAATCACCCTTACTGAGGGTGATCTTCATGACATTGCGAGACAGTGCATGATGTCACCTCTAAGGCCCTCCATAACTTTTCACTTGAGAATCAGATTGTGTTGGGGGCCCTCAGAGCACATCTTTAAGAGTTACAGGTGTGCACTCCTCAGGCTGGCACCCTTTCAACCAACCTCTTAGTAGGGGACAACTACAAAAGAGAAGATGTTGTGCGCTTGGACAACAAACACAATAGTGCTGCCAAAAGGGGCACTGGTTACAACAAATGAGGCTGAAATGCCTACGATTAGTGCACTAAAAGGTATCGAGATCAACATGGATGCACTTTAGTGGGAGATGTTATATGTTCTGCGGGATGGGGTTACTACAGAACTGTGGGCTAGGGAGAGCCGCGTACTATAAGTGCTGAGCGAGAAAAAGATAAACATGGAGCAGTTGAGCTTACAATGCAATGAAGTGGTGTCATAGAATAGGCAGATGTTACAGGTACTAGAAGAAACTTGTCAGATGGTCCCTAAGCTGGCTATCCCAGCAGACGCACCAGCAGAGGCGCGCATCGAGAGACTAGTAGCAGGGGTGCATGAGGTGTGAGAAGAAATGTCTAAGGTTCAGTGGGAGTTGAACCTTTAGATAATAGAGCTACGGTTGAAGGCATAGCCATCCACCCCTCCAGAGGTAAGAGAACAACGTGCCAACACTATTACATCTGGGATGGAAGAGATCAATAGTGCAGTAAGGGACTGCACCAGAATGCTGGAGGAGTCATTTGAGGTCCTCACTAATCCTAAAGAGGACCCTAACATCGAGATCTTAGAGATAGAGGTGCGTGAGCTCCAGAAATAGTACAAAAGCTTCAAAGGGATTGCACAGACAATAACCCTCAATCAAAGGCTCACGCAAATGCAACAGACAAAAGTGTTGAAAGAGCAGGTGGACGCAGCACGACATAGAGAAGAAGTCTTGAAGGCACACATTTAGCCTTGGGTTGATGAGGCCTTCATCATTACAAAAACAATTGAAGGCAAGCTCGCACAAATGTAGGGGACACAGGAACAAGTTTAGGGAATCAGTTCTGACATTGTGGTCTCAGAACAACGGGTACAGGAGATCCAGTAGGCAGCCGCTCAGTGCGCTGTCGACCTTGCATTTATTCAAGCAAAGTTGGAAGGACTCCACGTGAAGATCTCCACATCGACAGAGTGACTCGAGGGTGAGTCATCATGTTTGTATTGGGGGCCTATTGGGCATGGAATCCCCCAAGGCATGTTTTAGGGCTTAAATTCCAAGTTTTGATGAAGTCCATTGTAAAGACTCCACGATTTGTGGGTGCGGAGCGCGAAGTCATAATAGAGTCACAAGGTTGTCCACCCTTGTTTTTGTAATGTAATATCGGTTTGAAAGATCTACCCATGGTCCACGGACCATGGGATTGTATAAATATAGCGAGGCTCTAAGTGTAGAAAATAGATAGAAAAAAAGAGAAAGGCATGATGAGTCTAAGGAAGTGATTGAGTCAAAGTGTAAGTTGTTATGTTGGATTGTAGAGTAGGAGAAGGCTCTTTAGCTGAGTGCGCAGAGGCCTAGTAGTCTGCAGCTAAGTGTGCATACCCCTGCAGCTGAGTGCATAGGGCAAGTCGAGTCTCTAACCGTGGGAAGAATTAATAAAAGAGAAGTTATACATTATTTCTATGTATCTTTTCTTGTATTATGTATCATTGGCTATGAATTGCAAGTTTAATATTTATTTGTTGCATGAACTCATATGAATATGTTGTATAAATAAATATAACATAAGGCATCCATTTACATGAAGCTAACTGACTGGTGTAAGAAGATAAGTAAGATCTTGGGTGTGACTTAGGGAAATAGTACAGAGCGTTGCTCCAGCTGCGCGAAGGTGAGTATATCAGGGCACGAGGGACAGGGAAGTGCACGAAGTAACCTACGCGAAGGGACTAATAGTTGGACCAAGTCGAACCCTCGGACATCTCAAGGGTGTAGAAACCTAGTTCCATCAACTCCCATACTACTTCAGGTGAGACCTCAACCCACGCTCCATGGACTATTGCCGAAAGGGCCAGTAGTACAGGGATTTGTTTCGCTAATTAACTCTGAACCTGGGTTAGGGCCCTACAAGCCAAAAATTCATGAATAGTATGAGTGGTACCTTGAACATCAACACTCTGCGAACGATGACTCCCTTCCGTCTGAGCCCCCTCCGTTATTTCCTAGCCTCTTTTGTGATCCTGCCATCTAAGATTATGTGTGTCTTCATCCAGAGATGCATGCATTGTTGTTTACTCACAGGACTCACTAGATGCTAGTCCATCATTCAAAAATGGAGAGGATAAGTTATTCATTAAATACCCACTTGATCCTTCATCCATCTTTTCTAGAACACACAGGACAAATTCGTTTTCTTTTCATCTACCCTTATGTTTGATTCATCTGATGATGGGATGCTGAAGAATTCATTGATTTTTCTGATCATGGTGGTCGTGATACATTTGCTTCAATTTTTTATCACGATCATGAATCTATCACAATTGATCTTTCGAGGCCATCGGTTTATGATGATTTACCTGATGATGAAGTTGATACATCCAAGATTGTCAAGGCACTTCAACCCGAGCTGATGGTTATGTCAGGCCCTCGCTCTCTTGGGGTCAATCTCACTTCCGATCATGAAACTATTGAATCACCCAAGGCTCCTCGTCACTTGTCCGTATGCAATGAAGATCCATCTCACACATAGATCACACTTCCTCCACTCGAACTGCACGATCGCATTGCTCATGCATTGGAGGAGTCTTACATTGCAAGCACTCATTTGTGATACAAGTTGTCTTTGTTTCTTTCATTTTCTTGCTTGTCACAATTAAGTGTGTGCTTATACTTAAAAGTTGCACGTAGTGTCACACAACACCATGATAAGTCCACAGACTGTCCGTCATGCACATGAACTCACTTATGTCCTATGGGCACCTTGAAACACAAAGTGCAGTTGTATTCACTGTTATATCTTTCGTGTATGCTGGTTCACACGACTCAGTTACTCGCGGACCAAGCCTTCACCCACATGGGTCTACCAATGCACCGGTGGCTACATTGGAAGTATCACTTCACATGATCAGGCCCATGCATGGGTAGTGTAGGAGTAGGAGTAGTGTTGCTTTCAGTTGTTTGCTTGCATGCTTCTTTTCTTACATGCTTTGTTTGCTTGTTTGCTTGTTTTCTTGTTTGTTTACTTGCCTCACTTTCATTTTTTCTTCTGCTCTTGCTTTGCTTTATTGAATGTTAGTTCGTTTGCTTATTTCACTCGTAGGTTAGATTGCATGAAACCATGTGTGACTTATGAAACAAGATGGGAAAAGTGCAAGAGGGCACATACATCTATCACTACTTTGTTATATGTCATCTTACCTCTGTATGATGAGCTTGTTACTTTTATTCCATGATACGTCGAAGGAAAATATGTACTGTTCGAAGTGACCCTTGGTAAAAACACAGTGCTTGCACGCTAACTAGTGTCACCTTCACTAGTCGGTTATTTTTGGGTTAACCCTTGTTAGCTCAGTCAAGTAGAGTAAGGTGAGGGGGGAAACCTTAACAAGCACGTCAAAGTTATAATAAACTACTTATCTACTAGAACAACCTATTCTGCTCCCAATAAGTCGGGATCCCTTTTCCGCCTCTGAAATTAATAAGTGCTATGCACAGTGGAAAATGAAAAAATGAAAAGTCAAAATAAATTCAAAAATGAAAAATGAATAAGGGGAAAGAAGAGAAAGGCTTCCTACACAAGGAGGCGATGAAAGTAACTCTACTGGGGTACTAATGAGGATCGTTGGTAGAGGAGCCATGCTTGTGTTCCTATGTGACTCCACCAGGGTACTATCCAAGCCTGTTAGGAGTGGAGGAACACTAGAGATGAAACTAAGACTCTGACGACTATACTACTTGTGCACCTATATACCCCTCAACCCTAATCGAAACAACTGTGTTGCCTTGGCTTGGAATGTGTTTCAATCGACCAAGAGTCTAGTAGATGCTACATATTACAATCAAGCTAGTGCAAAGCCAAGACAAGCTAAGAGCTAAAGAATACTTTTAGAGGTGTTAGACTTGATTTTCACGAACAAGGTCCATTTAGAGAGCTGGAGTTCTACCAGTGTGTCACTGAGTGTTGTAGCAGCTATAACCACCCTCCAAAATTTTTCCTCCCTACCAAACTTCACAACAACTTGCCTTGCTTCATCATGTCCTCAAGATTCAGTGTCTTTCTTGCTCAAAGGCAAACTATCGATCACAGTTTGATCTCTCCCCTTCACAGGTTGCTCACCGTGTTGGAAATAATACTGAGAGGGGGGGGTGAATCAGTATTATCAAATCAATATAACTTTTTCATTTCCATATTAAGATTCATATACACTACTTTAGTTAAGGCAAACTGCATGTATACGCAACTGTGTGTAATGCAACAAGCGTATATCCAGTAAACTTATGATTCAGTTAGTTGATCCTTAATGAGTGCATCAGAACATTATTAACCATATGAACAGTAAACAGGAGCAGTAAAACAGAATAGATCATCACACATAAGAAACACACATGAACACCGAGATGTAAGATGGAAACCCAATGTGGGTGAAAACCACCTACTGCAATTTGTCTCTATCTTCTTTTAATAAGAAACTTATTTTTACAATATTTCTGTATTGGTGCAGTCTTATACCAGTACGTAGGTTTCTACCTGCAGAAGGCTACAACCATCTCTCATTCTCCAACTTCTCTTGGAAGGGAGTTGCAACCCCCTTGGCTCTTGTACTAGCCAACCCTTTTACTAGTACGTAGGTGTCGGCCTACTGAATGCTCCAACCTTCACTCGTTTTCCAGCTACTACTAGAAGGGAGCTACCACCCCCTTAGCTTTTTTACTAGCTGATGTACTACTACGTAGGTGCCGACCTACAAAAGGCTACAACCTTCTCTTTCTTCCTCCAGATACCACATTTCATAAATTTTCAGACTGGATACTCCTGAAGCACAAAACCATAATCTGAAGGCCACGTTTCATCCAATTTTCATACTCGACCCATCAATATCATTGAGGCACACAATCAATCAACACTAGCATCATCAATCTCTGAATCACCCAATACTGAATCACTAAAACCCTGTCAACAAACTGCAGTCACCAGAACACAGAGTAGAACACAGAACTCTACAACAATGTTCAGATCTAACTGTGTCATCAAAAAGCATGCATCAGAGTGCATACACTACTAAGAAGAGCCGAACCAGCGTGTATACGCAACTTCACCAGAGCGAACCAGTGTATATGTCATAAATTACTTACTTATAACTTGCTGCACTTCTTGAATTCAGACATACCAAGATTATTACATATACAAGGATAATATGTGTGTTAGCAACCAGATCTAGTCCATGAAATCACATAAATATAAGTCATTATGATCCTGATCCATTATTAGATATCATCCATCAACCATGGTGTTGCCATTGGTTCCCCTCTTTCCCCTATTGTTGCGAATCTTTTTATGGAAGATTTCGAAGCCAAAGCTTTATCCTCAGCTCGTCTTATTCCCAAGCTTTGGAAGAGGTATGTGGATGACACTAATGTCATCTAGCCCCATGGCCCTGAGGAGCTAGATCATTTCTTTAATCACCTCAACAGCCGGTCCTCTGCCATTAAGTTCACCATGGAAAAAGAGGTCAATGGTTGCCTCCCTTTCCTGGATATTCTTATATCTCGAAATAAGGATGGATATCTCTCCCACTCTATGTTCCGAAAGAAGACGCATACTGAGCAGTATCTTCATGCTGATTCCCATCATTTCCCTGCTCAAAAGTTGGGTGTTCTTAACACCCTTCTACTTGTGCCCTTAGGATCTCTGATTGTGAGAGCTTTGATAAGGAGAGATCCCATCTCCTTAATGTCTTTGTGGAGAATGGATATAGTAGGTGCCTAGGTTAGAAGGCTTTTCGTAAAGCCTCTAAAAATGCGTTAATTAAGGAAGAGCCAAAACAGCGCCGTCTAGGTGTCCATCTTCCCTATGTCCAAGGAACCACAGACAAGATTGCTCGGATCCTTAAAAGGTATGATATTCCCTCAACCTTTAGGCCCCTCAACACCATTCACAATTCCCTCCGATCAGTGAAGGATCCCGTTAACCCTAAGGACATGAAGGGTGTCTACTTGATGCCTTGTTCATGTGGGACCCCCTATATTGGGGAAACACGGCACTCCATCCATCAAAGGATCTGCGAACATGCAGTCAACCTAAGACATGGGAGATCCAAGTCTTCAGCATTGGCAGAGCATGTGGAAAAGACCAAGCATCAGGCGTGTATTGAGGAGGCCAAGGTTGTTGCCAAAGTTGCTCAGCTCCATCATCGTAAATTTAGGGAAGCTATTGAGATTAAAAAGAGGCTGAGAAATCTCAATAGAGATGATGGCTGGAAAATCAGTAGGTGCTCGATTCCAGCACTCTCT
>APFE031265643.1:52635-92509 GCA_000404065.3 Pinus taeda
TGAACATATCATCGCTGAGGTAGGCATTCCCATACTTAGATCAAAACTGACTAGAAAACTATCTATACTGCTCTGATACAAGAATGATTTTGTAATACATCACAAGCATAGACATATGTAGACATAGTATGGACGCATCCATCTGCTTATGAATAGTCTACTGCATAATGAATAACAAAATTCCTCGTAGCCTAGATGGTGGAAACTAGATCCAGGGTCTTGACCTCTGCTTCTCGAACTAGTACGATTCTATCCATGTGAATGAATCTGTCGAAGTCGAACATGGTAGAAACCATTTGATTAGCAGTCAATGATGTGAACTGTTAACAAGTGTGAGAGAAAACACCAATAATGTCACTAGCCCTCAAAGTACTCAATACAATCCATGAAATGTGAATAAATGAGTCAATGTCGAACACGTTACAGAATCCTTTGATCGAAGGTCAATGATACAACCTATCATCAAAGGCGAGAAACCTGCCATTAGGGCATGCAGATTTCAAGGTACTAGCAATTTCTAGATCATGTTTCTAGATAATGAGTTGGAGTCGAGAGAACACAATCTGTCATAGGCAAGCCCACAACACGAAATCATAGATCAAGTTTTGAAGAAATATATTTCGCAAGGACTAACTCAGGGATGGTCAAGATGGATGATAGATATTTTGCAAATAAATGGTTTATTTGGATTGACCTCTTGAACACATAACGACACTGCAGATGGTTTGGTGAAAATCGACCCAAAGCTCATACCCAGAAACCAGTTGAACACTTCAATATGGTTCAATTAAATGTTAGGCAAAGGATTTCCCAACCCAGGTAAACAAAAAGTATCATGTTCAAGAGTGGCTAACTGCTTTTCTAAATACAAAGTATAACAAACAGGTTCATTTTTCTCTCTTTTCCCCCACCATTTGTGGTAAGTACCTCTTTATTTTTTGACAAGCTTGAGGAGGATAACATTTGCTTGATTATAAGCTCATCCTTTGGATGAGTCCAACTTAGTTTAAAATTCAAACCCTAAGAAGGAGTGGTCCATTCCTGTTTAAATTTGAACAGGTCCTCTACTGTTAAATTTTAACAAGTCCAGTATAGGAAAAGCTCGATGTTTTTTAATTTTAGGGAGTCAGAAGAAAAACTTAAGAAAACTCCATGGTTGTCCTTTTTCATAAATTTGTGTCCCCCAAGCCCGAGAAAGTATAAAATAATACTTGAGAGAACTACTTGACCATTACGATCAAGGAGTACTTTTCATAATTAGTGGCTTTGATCTGAAAAAGTAAAAAGTTGATCGAAAACACGTCGTTTTATAACCAATATCGAACTTGAAATAGCAAAATTCCGACAATCTTTTCATGTTTATATGATCAGAAAAGAGTTTTAAGTGGAGCGTCCTTTTAATTCCATTTTAACGAGTTTAAAAGAAGAAGCTCGGCAATCTTTTCATATTTTACTAGTAAGAAAAGAGCTTAAAAAGGACTCGTCCTAGAGGAACGAGTGGTATAAAGGGTAGCAACTGGTTCCGGCAATGGTGGAACTGCTAAAAAAATGTCATAGTTAAGAGGCTGGCTAATAAAACCACTCATAATTGTAGTCCCTCATGAAAGGTAAAACAACCAAGTGAAAGCATATGATTGGCCAAAGGGATGGTGACGATGGGATGAATACAACCAAGGCTTATCTAACATAATTTAGCAGATAAAGATGGCAATCATGAGATGTAAAATGGGTATGGGTTCATTTTTACACAATCTTGAACCATAAAGAACTCTGCTTGGATTTGGTTTCATGTTTACACAAGGTTGAAATGAAAAACTATGCTTGGATTTGGTTTCATGTTTACACAAGCTTGAAATGAAAAACTATGCTTGTTATAAGTTCGCATGCCCCTAGCATAATGATGCAAATCGAGGTACATGCCCCCCAAGCTTCATTGCATTCAACCAAGTGGATGAAATGAAGGTTTACATTCAAGATCTTGAAAAAGCTCGACTCGAAAAGGGAGTTGTTTCATTTTTTAATGCGATTGACACAGTAAAAGAACTATCCTAAAAACCCTTGTTTCACTTTTTAAATGAGCTTGACACAAGACAAGGAACTATGCTCTAAAAGCATTGTTTCATTTTTTAACGAGCTTGATAGAAGACAAAGAACTACGCTCTAAAATCCTTGTTTCATTTTTAACGAGCTTGACACAAGACAAGGAACTATGCTCAAAAACCCTTGTTTCATTTTTTAACAAGCTTGACACAAGACAAGGAACTATGCTCAAGACTCCTTGTTTCATTTTTTAATGAGCTTGACACAAGACAAGGAACTATGCTCAAGACATCCAGTTTCATTTTCTAATGAGGTTGAGATGAGAACAACTATCCTCGGGACATCTAGTTTCACTTTTTAACGAGGTTGAGACGGGAACAAACTATCCTCGCGATTGGTCAGGAATCAAAAAACAACTGTACAGCCTAATATGCAATTTCAAAGGGACTCATAGGCATCATGCCATGAAATGAATCCACCTCAGAACCGGAAGGTGCGATCCAAGGATCATCAAAAGCAATAGTGGTCGATGAAATCATATTAATATTTGCAATAGAAGGCGATGTGTTAGGAGGAGGGAGGGAAAAAGTTCCTAGTAAACCAAAATCTTTAATCAAACCTACTCCAACATCTTGGTAAGGGATAGTCATTTTACCGACATGCTGAACACTATCTATAGAGGCTGGGTCGGATGAGAGATAACTTAGCTGGTCTATCGTAATGATCTTTCCATTATGAGGAAACTTAACAAGCCAAAAGACCGATGAAACAATAGTAGTCATAGCATAAGACCAACTGCGACCCAAGAGAAGGTTGTAATCTAGAGGGGCATCAACCACTTCGACATCTAGATTTACAGTTTTTCCTTCTACCCCTATAGGTAAATCTTCCAAAATACTGAAAGGATGGAACCCTCGGCCATCAAAAGCCTTTATAATCGTCTGGAATTGGTTGAGTGTTGGAGAACCAAGCGATATCCAACACTGGATCAACATAACACACGTAGAAGCTCCCTCATCAATTACAATCCTAAAGCAAGGTCTATTTTTAACTAACATTGGAATCTGGAAAGCCATTTGATGAGGTAGGAGAGGTGTACTATTCTCTAAATTGAATATTATAAGGTTCGAATCCTGAATATCAATAGCTCCTATAGCAAACAATAGTAATTTACGATGTGCTAGGCATGATTGCAGCATTTCCAAAGCCGACATTGCTGAAGGGGCAATGGCCAAGTCTTCAACAATGTTATAATTCGGAGTAGCTCTTACAGCTGATTTCTAAAATATACCTTTAGCAGGCGGTCTGGCTACTAAGTCTGGGTCTGTTTTCTCGATCTATAGTGGATGAGAAATAGGAGGAGTTGAAGTTGATGGGTTTGAATTAGAAGATTCTACTTCTTTACCATCAACAGGATTGTCACTACCATAATCTTGCGATCGTGTCGGAATCTTGACATGAGACATCATCATGATGGGTTCTTCCGAGGTATTCGAGAAAGAAGCAACCACTTTGCTATCTTGAGTAGGAGAAGGATCCTTCAAGACAGTAGGTGTTTGAGAACCTTTAAGGAATTTTGAAAACTCTCCTCTATATGGGCATTCTTTAGTAAAATGATCCTCGTCGCAAATGAAACAAGGATAACAACGTTTTCGTTTTTTCTCAATAGATTCATTTTTATTTGTTTTCCCTTTTTAATTTTGATTGTTTTTATTTTTCTCCTTCTCTTTACTACCAGATTTGGCCGCAGATGAATCTACGACATGGACATCAGCAGAAACTTCAGTGGAAGAATCTCCTTTCGGGGAATCAGGTAAAGTTGTTGTAGGAGAAGACTTCTTTGAATATTTCTTCTTGCTCTTAGTACTAACTGAACCAATGATACCATCAGCGGCATGAGACCCTGAAGGAGCTGTAGTTTTCAAAAGATCGGGGATTTTTTCCTGTAAAGTACCTGACTGCGTATAAACAAGGTCAAGGTACTGAGCTTGAGCAATGACTTGCTCTTCAGTAACAACTCCTACCTTAGCTACATCCTCAGTGATTTTAGGCAACAATGATTTTACGAACCATTCTGCTAAAATTTGATTCGAAATAAAAAATTTCACTAAACGTCATCTACGTCGCCATTCATGAATATGGTCAGAAATATATGTGGACTTAGATTGTTTTAATGAAGTTAACAATTTCGTGCCATTGTCATATCTGATAGGCATCTAAAAGTGAGTTAAGAAAGAAGTAGCTAACTGACTAAAATTATAAAAAGATCCTCGTGGTAACTCAATGTACCATTTGGCAGCAAGACCAATTAGAGTTCGTTGAAAAAGACGTAAGCAAATTGAATCATAAATAATGGAATTAGATGCACACAAGAGGTGATAAGTCATTACATGATTTTACGGATCCTCTCCTGACTTACCCTCGAATTTTGGGATATCACTGGGCAACTTATTAGGCATTGGCAGTCAATACGGAAGATAATAAATCGGATCATTCGTAAGGGGCGAAAAATTAGGTAAATCCAAAGTTGCAATAAATGGTAATTGACAGTTCAGTTCACAAAAACCTTGTGTAATGAGACCAGATCCAGGGGGACGATATCCAGGATAACCTGGGATCGGATTTGCATTAGGAATATTATAACCTCCGGGAAACCAGGATTAACCAGACCAAACTGGGGTTGTTGAGGCCGTTGATAAGTATAGCCAGGGTACGGTTGATACTGATAAACTGGATTTTGTACAGTAGGACCGGATTGATATTGTCCCTGGTACGGTTGAATCATGGCAATTGTACTTGGACCAACTTGTCCTGCAAGCATCTGGACCAAAGTTTGAACTGTAGATCTTGACAGGGGCACAGAGACTTGAGGAGTTGACACTGATGCAGGAATAGTAGAAACCAGAGCTACTGATACTCTAGAAGTAGGTGGGGTATATTAAATAGAAGCCACAGTAGATGCAGCAGCAGATTGAGGTGGAGTTCGAGGTAAACTAAGCCCAAGTTGATGAACTATAGAAGGTGAAGAGGTTTGAACCATAGGTTGGACAGGTTGCTGGGTTGGACCAGAAACCAAAGGTTGTCTAGGTTGACTTGATAACTGCACATTAGGTTGCAAAATTTGTTGAGTTTGAGATGGATCCCACACCATGTTCATTATGGGGTATGGACCCATAAAAGGTTGAGCATATTGAGGACCATAACCTGGTTGAGTGTAGGGCTGATAATTAGGAGGTACATTTCCAGTTCCTTATAAAAATGACTAACTAGAAGGCGTTTGGAAACCTTGAGTTGGGTACTGACCTTGAGGTTGATAACCCTAAGGCACGCACTAAATCTGGGGCTGATAAACATGCTGAGGAATATGGGGTTCACCTTGGGGTATGTACTGTCCTGAAGGTTGAAAACCTTGAGGTAGCCCTCCACACAGAAAATGACTACCTTGGGGTTGCCCCAAAGTGATAACTGACTACCTTGAGGTTGCCCCTTAGGTGGTAACTAACTACCTTGAGGTTGACGGTTTGGAAAACTACCAGACATCATAAAAATTTGCTCTGCATTCAACATTTTAGTTCCATTATAACCAGGTGATAACTGATGTTCAGTTGGTCGAGGAGTTGTTCCTGAAAAAGTACCAGAAAGTGACTGGTATCTCGAAGGAATAGTAGGACCGCCATATAAAAATGTTTCCGGTGATTGGGAAAACATGGATGACTGTCTCGACATGATTAATCAAGGATAATAATCTCTAGGTGTATGATGAAAATAATCACACGCAAACAAAGAAAATTTCAATAAAAACACCTAAAGTCTCTAAAGAAACAAACAGCTGAATCACACGCCTAAAAAAAATCTAAGAGTTCAAACCACACACAAATAGTAACTTTCCGTACCAAAAACACTAGTTGGTGATGAAATCTAATGTCGCAGAATTCAATACAGAAATAGCAGTTGGAATAGTTACCCTGACAAACTGCTTAATGAAACAGACTGGCACAAGTTTCTTCACAAAACCATCTCGATTGAAGAGAACCCCCCAGAGAGTCCAAGTGAGTCTAGTCGATGTCTGCTCCAGGTACAATGAGACCCATCCTTCACCGTCACCTTAGGAAAGAATCTTAAGATTATGGTCAATAAGGTTACCAATAGTAACAAATACAATTGGGAGAACAGTCTACGATCCGATCTATGTGCAAGGGTAGAGTAGCAAAGCTCAATCCCCTTGAAGGCTCCTCGATATGATCAATCTGAGGTTTACCAACAAGTGACCCCAAGCTCCTTGACAATGGTTAATATGAGGTTTACCATTTTTAATACGCACAAATCTTCTATCTTTCCCAATGAGATAGACTTGATTGTCTCAAAGGTTCGGACATGATCTCGTGATTGACTCATTTAAGAGGAGCTTCCCAGATTATATCAATTACAAATGGATTTATTTCCTACCGCAAGATATAGCTACTTGTTTGTTTTAACTATCTTGGAGAGTTAATTACTCCCTACTCCAAGATACTAGCCTAAGATATATTGGTGATAAGAGCCCTAGAAATAAAAAGATTGCTAGATCAATTTTAGTTAAGCGTTACTTTCATGGGTTGTTTCTTAAGTCAATAGGTATGGAGAGGAAACTTTGATGGTGTGAAGGCTCGACTCCAAAAACACTAAAAAATGCACCTAAAATGATAAAGAAATCGTTTTTTCTTTCAATGAATTTCTAGCTAAAAGAAAGAGTTGAGAATGCAATTCTTTGAAAAACAAAACTTTCCTTTAATATCTAAATGAAAAGAAAAACTTTTTGTCTTTTCCAATAAACTCAAAATGATACTACTAATTATGCTCACAAAAATAAATCCCTTTTTCTTTTTCAACACTCAAAACTACAGAAAACAATTCTTTCAAAAGAGATTCTACAATTTCTAGAAAACACTCAAAACTATGAAAAAACTAATCTTGAGATCTAAAAACTTCTAAAAATCTAATTGAAATAAAAGCTTTGAATCTTTTTGAGGATGTTTTACTTAGCTATTCAGTAAACTAAGGATTAATTCGATCAGAAAAACAAATCAATCAAAAAAAATCCAAATGTGTTGTCTTTTATAAAAATGAATTTCAAAACTTATAACCAAGTTCATTCAAATATTTGCAAAGAGAAAATTACATCTATTTCTCGCAAAGGAAAAATTTCGCAAACAGGTCAGACTCATCAAGAAGACAAAAAAGACCAGGGTAATCTAAGGTTTCTTAGGCTTCTAATCTCTGAGTCACTAGAGAGACCGAGTGAAAACCAATCCAGGCATGCAAAACTTCTAGAAAATCATCTAAAACAAAAACACCAATGGAACTTAATCACAAGAGACTTTTGACAGAACACATGCAGATCTGGGCAGAGACTAAAAGTCGTAAATAAAACCTAAACTTAACTGGACAAAAACATTTTAGGTTTTTCAAAAATTTTGACAGGGTCCGCAGGCTTCCAGTATAACCAGATGCGGTATCGCTCTGTGCACTATAGGAATAGTGCAGAGATGTCCGCACTGTATTGTAAACAGAACGTGTGGTCCTCTTAAAAATTTCGAAAAAAAAACAATCCAGAACCTAAAAACTACCCAATCCCACATACATCAAGCAAAAACCAGAAAAAAGAACAAGTTTCTCAAGTCAAAGACAAAGGAAAACCAAAAAACCAAATTCAGTTCCCCAGCGGAGTCGCTAATTTGTTGGCTGGATAAATAAATCTTGCAGACAAGGCCGATCTCCCTAGTATCAACTGATATCTAGCTCGACAGCTAGATCTTCCACAATTTTGGCACCAAGATTGGCGAGATTACATTACTGCTCTATCTGAATCTCATATTAGGATCAAAGAGGGCCCGAATGAACTCATTTGGCATCTTTCAGACAGCGGATCATATACACCAAAGTCTGGTTATTTAGCCCTGATCTCTTCCAAGATTTTGGATGAGATCACTTTCTAGTGGAAGTCAATTTGGAACCTCACTGCGCCTCCCCAGATCAGATTATTTTTTTGGTGCATTTTAAAAGATAAGGTTCCCACATGCAAAAATCTCATGCACCATTCTATTTATGGGCCATCCTGGTGTATACTTTGTAAGAGATCAATTGAATCGACATCACATATTTTTCTAAATTGTCCAGCTCTGATTGACCTGTGGCAAAACATCTCCTCTTCCATTAGTTTCTCGGGTTCCTGGGAAGGTGAAGATATAAACAAAGCATGGGAAAGCTGGTATTATCGGCATAAAGGGCAAAAACTGCAAAGTCTCCCTTTGATTATATGCTGGCACCTATGGCTGGCACAAAATCGCAACATATTTGACAAAAAACCTGTACGCTGGCCACACACTGCATCTTGCATTATAACAGCCTATAATGAGATGACTGAGCCTACCGAGCCATGAACCCGTAGACCACATGCTCCTCCACATATAGATAAAAATACTCCTTGGGCATATTTCGATGGCGCAGCTCAACTACAGGGATGTGGTGGTGGTTTCTTCCTATACATTAATGATCATAATTTCTACAAAGTAAAGATGGGATTAGGGGCTGGAACAAATAATTTTGCTAAGCTCATCTCTCTTTGTCATCTCATGCATTTCTCCTTGGGGAATAACGGCTTTCATATTAATATTTATGGAGATTCGAAGATCATTATAGATTGGTTCAATAATATTACTGCTTGTCACATTCACACACTCAGTAATATTTTGAATGAGACACAATCTCTCAAGGCTCAATTTAATACTATTACATGCAATCACATTTACAGGGAACATAACAGCGGTGCTGACGAGTTATCCAATGTGGCCACGACACTTCCCAGAGGAGAGTGGATGATCTAGGAGTAGCGTGGGCCAAATACATACCAATATTATCATCACCCATACATAGATCTACATTATCACAGGGCTGAGAGCCCATGAATTGGTTATCTTATTTGGAAATTTTTGAAGAATTTTGAAAATATTGTATAGGATATATATGACTCTGCGTGGTAAAATGGAAAGACATAATAGAAGGACTTACATATAAACATCCTGTGTGATGTTTTTCAGACAACACACTGATATACACTGATTTCTACAAAATTATTTTTTGACAAAAGCCCACAGCGGCTGACAGATATAGCATATGTAATTTTTCAAAGTTAATGAAAGATTACGACTTTTCGAGTGGAAACAAAAAATTGTTCCAAGCTAGACTCTGTATTAAATTGTTGGACAAAATTTTATCAATAATCCTTTTCATTCTATACTTCAGTGTGATCAATCATTTGCAACAGAAAAAAATAATTGTCAACATATTACTTAGGATCTAGAGTTGATTCTCCCAATAATGACACCATACTAAAGGGGTTGACCAAAAGTATTATATCAATGTCTTAGTTTTACTGCGGAGGATTAAGGCTACAATGGATGCATGAGATCAACAATCACTCTTTATATTTTCTCTGTAAAGAATTACATGCGACAAGAAATTATCTATTTTATTGTGAGCCAAATTAAAGTCACAATTTTAGCTTTATACTTTAAAAAAATTCCTCATATGGAGACTCCAAACAGTAGTGTGTGCATCTCAAGTATATGCCACCAAAACTGAATTTTTTTGCTAAGAAATAAATCACAATTGCAGCTGATGTAGGTCAATATTTTACAACTTTATGAATTTCTTTGTGTAAAAATAATGTACCCTAATACAGGGTCGAAGATATGCCTCAGATCATTGTCCAAAGTATCCTACATACACAAAATAGGGGTTGAATGACCCCGTTTCCTGTATTAGTCAAAACATAGATTCCCAATACTTTGACCTTTTTCATGAAGCTCTAGACCATAAAATGAAGCAAGACCTTTCTCCTTTGCTAATATAGAGGCCACAGAGAACTAAAAATCTTGCCATAAACTACTATCTACACCTACAAGTAGAGACTAAAAAACCTGACGAAACCAATATTCAAAATAAAAGATTTAACCCCAACCAATCTCCAAAATCTGGCCTTTCCACTTCAAGCCACCAAATCACAAAGGAAATTACAGAACAAGTGAAAAAGGTCGATGATAAAATGAGAGAGTAACCTCCTTTTATACCTTGCAATGGGTACATGGTGGTTACCATGACAGATCTAGCCAAATTTCAAGAAAGGAGGGAATTTTAAATTTGAAATTAAATTTAAATCATGGATCCAAAATCCAACCAAATTTGGGACCATTAAAAATTTTCCAATTTTCTTGCAAGTTTCAAGATAATTTAAATTTATTATCAACAATAGTAAAATTTTCTCAGCATCAAATGTGCCAATACTAGATTTCCACATCATCATACTAATGGGGTTTTCATACAACAACCTTATATCTTGATTTCCACAACATCCATGCTTTGGGGTTTTTGACCACATCAAGGGGCTTGGACTTTGACCAAGCATATCTCTTAAACAGTGAAGACCCACAAGGTCTATAAGGTTAACTCATTGATTTTATACTTCAAAAATTCCAGCAAATATGGGGTGTGATCATTATTCAAAGGAACCAAACTCTAGATCGAGGGTTTCACAAATTCATCATCTCATCCATACTTGCCAACATGTCATGGACATCAATGATGACACCCTCTTCCTGTTACCACTTTGACATCAATGATAATATTCTCAAAAATCTCCCCCATTTTCATTGATGTCAACAAACTGACCAGGACCTGGTATGCTGCACAAGCTCCCTTTGACTACATGCTTTTTCTCCTCATTTCCTTCTAATATTCTCTCACCCTTTAACATTAATGGAAAAGTGTGGTTGATGCATCCTTGGCGGTATCTCCATGTGATATATCTCCCCCTGATAATATACTTACCTATTGAATCATCTCTAGAGGTTCACCCTAACAACATGCTTTCCTGCTACATCTTCTCTTCCATTACGTGCCCCCCCCCCCGCTGACAATATCCTCTACTACATGCTCCCCTTGTCTCTATGCATATTCTAATTATTCAAGAATTCATTTTGAAACATGTTTTATTTTCTAGAACTTGGTGGTCTTGTCTTCTTGACTAGTGAATTCCTTTCCTTCTTGGTTATGTGAGGTCCAAATCAAGCTACTTCTACAATCTCGTGCAAAATGGCCAAAGTTATAATGTAGGTAGCACTCAACATCTAGTATGAAAAATGGAGCAAAGGTGTTGTATCTTATGCTATCATAGGATTATGGGAGTATGGCTTTCCTTCAAATAAATCAACCTATAGGACTTTGATAAAACCATCTATTAATACTCCTACTATATTCCTTTCACTCTCCAACTCTATGTCCATAGTTAGAACATGCATAAAATTAACCATGAAATTTTTCTATATATGGTGATGATATTCCTTGAGAATATCTAAGGATTTACTACTCTCCACTTCTAAATTCTCTTCTATGAATTGGTGTCTTGAATGAATCATATTGACTTCTTGAGGCATAAATCTTCTAGCTTTCGGTGTTGCTTAATTTGTGCAAAAACATTGAATTGAGCTTCTCTTCATTTTTGTCATGAGGTTTCTCTTCATGAGGCTTCTCTTCCTTTCATGAGGAGCTTTTTCTCTGATATGTGCCTTCTCTTCATATTTTGCACGAGGATTCTCTTCATGAGGCTTCTCCCCATCATTTGAAATCTCTTCTTCTTTGAAATATCCATCCTTGTAGCAGGGTGACTCACCAACATATCCAAGACCTATATTGTTAAGTGGTGATCTTCAAAAATTTATAATTCTATCCAAGAAATATGTGCTCCTCAATTTTTAATTTATCTTGTCCACTTCTTCTCTCAAAGTGAAAATTTTTGTTCATGTTTTATGAAATCCTCTTCCTTCTGCTTCATTTGAATTCTTAATATTTCCTCGTTCCTTTTGGCTCCTTCAAGTTCCCTCTTCAAGGAGGTTATTTGCTTGCCAAGTTTGTTATCCTACTTATTCCACTTATTTTAATTCTCCTTTTCCTTGAGATGGTTATTCAAGGTGATTTCCTTATTTTTTTCCTCTTACATCATGCTTTTTAGGTGAATCATTTCCTTCTTTTCTTCATCATGTTCACAATCCTTCTATGAGATTTCTAGTTTCTTAATTTTATTTTCAAGTTGGGTGTTTTCAACTATGCACCATCTCTAGTTATCATGATGCTTCTTATTCTCTTTCTTCATCTCTATGTGTCATGAACTAAACTTACTATACACATATTTGGTTGAATCCCTATCCCATTATAATTTCTAAAGTTTTTCTTTAAGGGAATTAACATCTTCTTCGAGATCAACAAACATCTTACCTTCAATTGTAGTCTCAACTAATAAACTAAAAATGCTATGGATCAACCTTCAAGAAGTTAAGCTTCCAAGAAGGACCTATTGTAATACCAATTGTTGGAAATACTCAGAGGGGGGTGAATAAACATTTTTCTTATTTTTAAACAATTGGTTAGTTTATTATTTAAAATTAGAGCATTAAAACAAACACATGAGACAAAATCACATCAAATTTTTATTACACACTAATTTCATCTCAACAAAGTGCTTTGTTATGTATCACATACATACAAATTCAGTAGTTAAACTGGGTGGAAGTACGACTCCCCATATGGTTTTACCAACAATGCTAGAAGGAATAAAATGCTCCCTAAAAGAGTTTGGGCTTTTGTACAAGGGATAATCACCCAACTACAATAAGATACTCTCTCTATTGTATAACTCCACTACCCCTCCTTCTACTGCTACTATTGTATTACCATTATTTTCTACCATTTCTTCTATACATGGTGCCTCTGTTGCTACTCCTGCCACTGATGCAATTTCTACCATTCACTGCTCTTACTGTCTATTGGTACTTCACTGCTACCTCTAGTATGCTTGTCACCACTGTTGCTACTATGACTAATCATCATCATATATCATAAAATACTCAATACCAATCTTCAAGTCAAATTTTCTTTTCTGCATCAAACCTTAGTTTCATAGGAAACACATTTTCATCAAGAGTAGAGTGTCACCATCATGAACTAAGTTCACTCCTACGACTCTAACTCATTGTCATATATCAAGTCTTCGATATATATATATATATATAGGTCACTTTGACACAAAGGGTTATTGTTGTTCATGTTTACCGTCATATTTAAATCATGTTCTGCATCAAATCCCTTTAATACTAGTCGCAATGTTACTCCAACACTTCCTCAATGATGCAAGGGAACAAAACTTATTTACTACTTCCATGAATTCTTATTATTCTTCCTATGGATGCCAATGTCTTGTATACTATGGCTTTACACATGTTAGTAAATATGCCTTTAAAACCCTGATTACACACCAATGTTGCAAACTAATGCATATTCCTGATTTTAAGAATGGTGAGAGAACATATGCACACTTGCTAAAGAAAAGTGTTGCACCACTGTAGGTTATGTAGTACCTCAATACCTTCTTATCTCATAACCATGTTATTGCAACAAAATTCCTTACTGCAAAATAAAACCTTACCACAGGAATAGGACATTGTCAATAAGTAAGACTCAATGTGATGACGATGCCTTCAACTTGTATAATGCTTCCAAATAGATGCATCTTCCTCTATATGTTTCCTTCAATACTCTTGTCAATATTACTACTATCAAAAGTCTCTATCATATATGACTGTCATAATGTCATAGGTCACTCACCATGTATCAAGATTGCTTATATCAATACATAGAATAGTTTCTTAAGAACAACCTTATCTCATCATTAACATTATGCATTACAAAGTTATGGTTTCTAGCTTCATCAATGAAAAGATTAAGGTTCCAAGTATCTTTACATCAGTACACCTATGGTAATATTTTCATCACAAATATTTAATTACTTTCCATCATAGGATAGAAGCCTCACATGAGAGAGCATGTAAAGGTGACAAATATGCTAACTAGAGAGATAAGTGTGAGTTGCAATTAAAGTGAGTTGCTGAGCCATTTTAATGTCTATAAAAAACCTAGCTAGATACATGTAAGAATAAGAATTACAATCTAGTTAAGCCACAAATGTGAATCGAGATACAGATCAAGATCACTATGATGCGAAACTCTCTACATGTTCCTTCTCAATTTAGAACACGATAAATGGAAAAACCAAAAGTCATGTTTCTCTGTCCTGGAAATCTAATATGTTCTATAATACACTTAGGAATATTCATTAGTTCTTGGCTTAATTATGGCACATAAGATTAGTTTCAAGACATATGGAGAGCCAAATCAAATAAGTCACTCATACTACTAGCATGATTTCTTATCTATTCTTAACAAGTATGAAAATCATTTTATTCCAAGGGAGAATCGATATTAAAGTGTTGGACATAATTTTACGAATAAGCATTATTGTTCTATACTTTAGTGGGATCAATCATTTTTAGCGTATTACTTAGGATCGAGAGGTCAATTCTTTCATACCATACTATAGGGGTTGAAAAAAGGTACATTGTCTATGTCTTGATTCTGCCACAGAGGATTAAAGCCACAACAAATGCATGAGATCAATAATCACTATTCATATATTCTCCATAAATAATTATGTGTTATAAGAAATGATTTAGATTATTATTAGCCAATTTTAGTTCATAATTGAAGGTCAATACTTCAAACAAATTTCCTTATATGGATACTCCAAACAGTTATGCATACATCTCAAGCATATGCCTTAAAATTGAATTTTTGTTGCCAAGAAGGAAAACAAAACTATAGATGATGTAAGTAAATTTTTTACAGCCTTATGCATTTCTTTGTGTCAATAGACTGAACCCTAATACAGGGCTAACAATATTCTTGAGATTATCCTCCAAATTATCATGTGTATGCAATATAGGGGTTGAATGGTCTTGTTGACAAGCGTAGACAAAACATAGATGTGAATTACTTTGACCTTTTTCATGGAGTTCTAGACCAAAAAATGAAGTAAGACCCTTCTCCTTCGCTAGTATAGTGGCCATAGAGAACTAACAATCTTTCCATAAACTACCTCGGTCTTCACCTATAATGAGAGACTCAAAAACCCAACAAAACGAGTATCCAAAATAAAATATTTAACCCCAACCTATCTCCCAAATATGTCTTGTCTACCTCAAGCCACCAAACCACATAATATATTACAAAATAAGTACATAAGGTTGATGATCGAATGAGCAAGGGACTTCCTTCTTTCATTCCTTTAAAGGTGTGCATGACATTACCATGAGAGGTCCAACCAACTTGCAAGAAAGGAGGGAATTTTAAATTTGGAATTCAATTAAAATCATGGAGTGAAAATCCAAACATATTTACGACCATTTGAATTTTAACTTTTCTTCCATGTTTGAAGATAATTTATATTTATTCTCAACAATAAGAAAATATGCTCCACATGAAATGTGCTAATACTAGATTTATGCATGATCACACTAATGGTCTTTTCATACAACAACCTTATACCTTGACTGCCACATGATTCATGCATTGGGGTTTTTGAACACATCAAGGGGTTTGGACTTTGACCAAGAATATCTCTCAAATGGGAAAGACCCGCAAGACACTCCACATATGAACAAAATTGACATGACGAGGAGAATCCATTAGAAAGGGTATCTAAGGTAAAGTCACTGATCTGCCACAAAAGTCCAACAAATGTGGGGTGTGATTATCATCCAAAGAAACCAAACCCTAGAGCTAGGGTTTCACAAATGCACTATGTTTTCAATACATTCTATCATTTGAAGGACATCATTGACAATATCTTTCTCCTGTTATCACTTTCACATCAATAAAAACATACTCAACATCTATGTTATTTTGATTTGATTTGGTTACATAACAAATTAATGTCAAAAGGGGATAAGTACACCAAAGTGGGAGTAATACTCAATGAAAGAGAAGTAAGAGAAGTAAACAGTACACTTTGTTTATATGATTGTGTTTTAGGTGTCTCCATCAATTTCAAAAGGGTAGAATGTTAGAAATAAGTTGTCATTGATGAAAAATTGACGGCCAAGGCAAAGATGGTTGCAAGCAAATTTATTAAGGAAAAGAGACGTTGGAGCCATTTTTAGTATCACAGATCATCTCAAGTGCACTTACAAACTATTTATATGGATAGAGCTCTAAAAAATATTTCCAACTATATATTAATGTCTAAAAAAGGCTTCCTTTATGAAAATTTATTGTAGGTAAAATTTAAGACTTAAAAGGTAAAAGGAGTCAAAATAGTCAAGGTTCCAAGTTGACAAGCTTCCAAGTCAGGCCTTGATATCCTATGACCCCCTACCTAGTTAGGCCATGAACCCCCGACTATGGACAAACCAATCGAGATTTCACCCTAGTAAGAGGTCGAGAGCAAGAGCAGGTGTGAAGTAAAGGAAATTCTCTGAGTCCTAACCTATTCTAGTTCTTTTTACTTTCTCTTTAATTTTATCAATAAATTCTTTGAAAAATCAAGGTATGCTACCCCTATTTGCATGTATGAGTTTACAGAATGGACATATTCATCGATGACACATGGTGCATTTTGATTGGCCCATAGAGGTGACATAGAAGAAAAGGTGAAACCATCGTGGCACATGACATCGACATGACACAAGTAGCTTAAACGTTTTTGAGGAAGTCAACATGATGTAAGAATAGGTGATGTGGTAGTACGGAAAAAGGACATGTGGCATGTTGATTTGGACTTTTTTGGTGGCCAAGTGGGTTAAATTTGAGTGGCACATGGCACCACACAGGAGCCGCCATGTGGCAGAAATGACATAAGGATGACATCATTACGATCACATGGTAGAACCTTGAATGTCAAACCAATGAAGTTGTTTTGGTAGAGATTTTTGTGTATTTGACTTTTCTGAAAATATAAAAAATTAGACCTAGTCAGGCTTCTAGAAAGTCACAGTATCAGCTAGTTAGATGGTTGGATCTTCAGGCCATTCACAATTGTTTTAATCCTATTTTCCACCCCATTATAGTGAGAGAAACCCAATATCAACTTACCTCAATTGTTGGCTAGAATGCATCCCCTTTCACCTTTTCTTTTACTTATGTAAGTTTTACCCGATGTTAATATGTTGGAATTACATAATTGAACAATTTCACATAATTATTTTGCCAAAATATTATAATTATAAGATAATAATTATTTCATAATTTACAACAGTTAAGAAAAAACTCATAATTGAGAAAAAGGTTTCTAGAGGCTTACTTTTTGAAGGAAATCAACTTCACCCACTTGTATATGAGTTGGCTTGCGGTCTATTATCAAAGAAGATTCCTAGCACTTCGTCATGCTAAGCATCTACATTCATCACCCTGGGATTGCCTCTACATCTATATTTATTGGTCTATTCTCTAGGGCTAGGCTAGGCTGAACTAGAGAGTAAGGGAGAGAATTATCTTGTTATGCTACTGGTTTGATTCAAATTTTTTGATCCATTTGTTTTGAGGTCATACAACTTGGAGAGGGGGAGACTCTACTACATTCCATGGAGGATATCTTATGCTTGAAGATATAATTGTACTGTTTTGTTGATTATTAATGAAATTACATGTGCCCTTTCCTATAAATATACACTTATGGTTGATTGTACATGTTAATGTTTATTTCAGCTAATGGTTGTCAAAACCTTAGTGAAAATTTAATGTAAATAAAGTAAATAAAAGAAAAATAGTAACCATAGTCATGGAACACTTATTCCAAGTTTAATTTTGGGGAAAACATCCTAGTGTGGGTGTTCATTTGGTTTATTATGGCGAAAGTAAATTGGCAAAGGAAATGGAAAAGTCTTTGGAAAGGCATGAGGAATTAATTGCCATTTTATTTATGAAAATAATGGAAATTAGGAGAAAAGGAAGGTAAAATGTCACATGTTGCATGTGAGGAGGAAAACGAAGGAAATAATGTAAAATTAAAGAAAATAGAGGTCTCATTAATAAAAATGCTTCTAAGGATCAGTTGGTACCTTTTTCCAGTTCTCTTTTAGAGCTTTTTCTCTATTCTCTCTCTCTCACTCTCTTGGACACTTAGAGTTTTCTTGGAGAAATTCAGCATTGGATCAATAAAATCAAAGAATGCAAGAGGAAGCAAAGATCAAGCAAGGAAAATTATGATCGAGTAGCTACAACGGGATTATTTACAGGTATCGAGTTGCATGTATGATTTCCTTGCTAGTTTTAACGTGCATGGTTATGCATGTGTGTTCTTACTTCTCTTGATGTCATTGGCATGTGTTTTCCCAGGTGTGATATTGTTTTTCAACCTTGTCTTTCCATTTCCAGAGAGCCATAGTGTGACAAGGTTCTCATGTTTTGCTTGAGATGTATTTCCAGATGGATTCGAAAATGAGTGAGGTTGTCTCTAAAAGAAACAAAACTTGGCCTAAAGATCCCTGAATCAGACTCTGAATTATGGTAAATACTATGCCTACTAACCCTTGAACTAGATTGTGGATTGCGGTAAAACCAGATTTTGTGTTACCTTAGTGGGCCTAGGAATCCTCAACTAGTGAATGGCAAGATATACTGTAAAGACTAGAGGTAGGTGCCCTCGATCATCCCTAGGAATCCTTTACCAATGAATGGTAGGATACATGGTAAAGCCTAGAGGGTGGAATCTTGATTAGGGTTAGGGATCCTCGACTTTTGTATCTCAAGATGTACGGTAAAGCCTAGTTACTAGGAGACAGGAAAATTCCTCACGGTGTAGGTGGAAAAATATGGTGGCATCCATGCTTGTTTAGAGCCTCATGATCTGGTGGGGATTGTGGTAAATCCCAGTTCTATTAATGAGGGTGAGGTGGTGGAGCCTTGTGATTCACTAGTTGGTTTTTGTTATGAGTCCCATATTCATGATTGGAATATGGCACGGAGGTATTTGGTTGAAAGAAATATTTGGTTCAATCAATCTATGGTTGGGTGGTTCATGGAAGTCCCATACCTAGTTGGGTTTTGAAATCATTAATAAGAGTTCCTTCTCCTTGGTATTTCATGTCTAAATGTATTGGTCTATATGTGGATTTTATGTTTGTTGGATCCTTGTTACTTATTTTTTTATATGTTGGTTATGAGGATGTTTTATGATAGTGATGATGTATGTCTCTCATCACGTTTTGGTTTGTAAATGAATGAAAAATGAACATATGACCTAATAGATGTTAATGCAGCTATTGTGATATGGAAATAATTCTTCTTAGCTTCTCAAATAAGTATGAGACCCCTATGCTCATATTTTTTTTTATGCCCTATAGAATGCATAATTGTGACATGTTTAACAGATTTCCCATCATGGCTAGTAGGGGTCCAATCAATTCATTAACCAAATGTTTGCATTAGTACCTTTGTTTCTATGTTATTTATCATTTCTAGAAGTTTCATGGAGTTCCAAGTAGTGGCCTGAGTCCTAGCCCTGAAATGTGGCACAAAATCCTAGGTCGCTCACACAGAACTACATGAAAAAAGATGCCAGACACATGGATACCCTTTGTTGTGGGAGCGACTAGAGGGTCCTAGACACATGATTTCTAATGTCATGGGAGTGACTGGAGCTTTAGGTCACTAAAATGTCAAGTTACCTCAGGGATTGGTCACCTGGAAGGGTTGGTTGGCTCCAGAAGGTTCTGTAACATGTGTAGAAGGTTAGATTGGTTGTGTTTTGTTGGTTCCACTTCCTTAACTATACATGGGGAGTGGAATCAAACCATAGTAGCCTCTCATCACATGTTTTCCCAATCGGACCAATTAACTTGGCTAAATGTCAGACGTGAGTGTTACAGAGTGGTATCAAAGCATGGTTCACCCCTTGGACTAGATGGCCGGTGTGTTGGTCATACATTCATGTCGATTGCATATGTGTTCTTCATGATTCTGGTCTATGATCTTGTTTTGTATGCATGGTGTTGTCCATGGTTGCATTTGTATCACCATGTGAAAGTGTATGATGTGTTGTTGCATTTGTTTATCATGATTATAGGTCAATTATGCATTGTTTATGCATGTCAATGTTTGTATGTATTGTGTATGCATGAATTTCATACATATCTTGATTATTTATACATTGAAATGGTGATAGTTGTTGTCCATGAGGGCATGGTGTGTGGTTGATATGGTCATGAATTGATGTCTAGACTATGGAGGATGATATATATATTTTGTTATGATTATGTTTATACATATATCATGCTAATCTAGTTGATCTTGCAGATGATATATCCTCTCGTGTACTATACTAAGGTATGTTGATTATGTTATGTTTTCGTTTTAGCTGACATGGTGTACTTGCAGGAAAGAGATCAAAGATGACTAGCAAGATGGTCGACTATAGCTCATGGGTCTCTCCCTATGGATCAGATGAGAAGCATGGTGTTGGGCACTCTTCTTACGTGGAAGATAAATTGAGGAGTTTGAAGGAAGAAATAAGAACTTATAAGGCAGAAAATGATAGAATCATGTAGGAATAGGAGAAACAAGCAGAATTCAATGCAATAATCCTTTAGAGTTTGTCACAGTTGAAGAGATAGGGACCACTTCGAATTATCCATGGGAAGGAGGATAGGACTAATCGGGCATATGGCAGTAGGTCTCATGGTGGTCACAGGTCACATAGGGATGACACGATTAGAGATGGCAAGCTTTTGGATACTCCAGAGAGGAGAGGTGATGGACACATGTGTTATTCTAGTTTTGGATCTAACAAGAACTATGACCGTCATCATTATCATCCTTATAGGAGGAGTGACAATGGATATTTTCCATATTTGTTCAAGGAAGATAAGCTACGTAACTTTGATGGAGCTTTGAAGAAACTAGAAGATGCAGAAGCATGGATACTTTGGATGAACAAATTATTTGAGCTACAAGAATACATAGAGAATATGAAGGCCATAATATCTATATTTAACCTCGGTAAAGAAGATATCTTGTGGGAATATGTAAAACAAGTCAAAGACATCAGAACTAAAGACGTTAGTCGACATGAATTCAAGGGAATTTTCAGGAAGAACCACAAGTCAGAGAGGTACTACGACAACAAAGCTGAGGCATTCTATGATCTTAAAATGGGATCAATGATAGATGAGGAGTATATGACTAAGTTCCTCGAGCTATTGAGGTATGTACCATATCTTAAGGATGAGAAGTCTAAAGTTGAGATATTTGTCAGTGGATTTCCATTAGCATTTAGAGATTAGATTGAGTATGATAATCCTCAGTTACTTGAGTAAGTTATTGGTAAAATGAAACACTTTTACGAGTAGTCAAAGCATAAAAATGAATCTCACCAAGGATGGAAAGGGAAAGATAAAGGTAAAGTTAAGTGCCAGCCGAAAAGCGAAAGGACTTATAATGCAGAAGAGATAGAGAATGTTGCACCATATAAGAAGTTCAATGTAGCTATATAGGGACATGTGTCACAACATCATAATAGAGGTGATGGTACAAGACAGTTGGAGTGTTGAACATGTGGTAAGGAACATATTAAGAGGGAATTTTCGTAGAATCAGGGTGGTAGACCTCATATTTACAATGCACAGGAGGCGCAGACTGTTGGGGATGTTGAGAAGAGAATTCCTCGTATCTATGTAGCATTGGATAACATGAAGGTAGATCACTAGGCATCTATCATTGAGATGGATGGTGAGATTTGTGATCAATTTGTTTCTATTTTGATTGACCCTAGATCTAATTATAGTTATGTTGACCCTGACTTGGTGGATAAGTGTGGCTTGAATAAAGATGTGCATGTAGAATGGTTAGTGAATTTGGATATAGATAATAGTGTTCATCATTGGGTAAGAGCTTATGATTTTGAGTTGAGTGGTATGCCGACATAAGCACATTTGAATGTACTGTTGTTGAGATCATACAATATCTTTTTGGTTATGGACTAGTTGTTTCTTCATAGGACCAAACTAGATTTTTATGAGAAAGTCATTGAGTGCTTGGATGACAATGGAATACAAAGAGTCTTATAGGTTAAGAAGAAGGAAACATCAATCAAAATGGTTAATGTTATGTAGGAAAATCATAGTCGCAGAAAAGAGAGCATGTTATTTGTAGTGCATATTTCTAACGATAAAGGTAAGGAGGATGAGGATGCAGAGGTATTGAGTAGGTGGACGATCTTGCATCAATTTTAGAATGTGTTTCAAGTAGACATTTCAGAGTTCGTGTCTCATAGGGAAGTAGAATTTTCCATTTAGTTGGTACCAGGGGAATCACCAACATTGAAGGAACCATACAGGATGAGCACACTAGAGTTAGTAGAGCTGAAGTTATAATTGATGGAAATGTTTGACAAGGGATACATTAGTCCAAATGTATCACCTTACGGTGAACTTGTATTATTCATGAAGAAGAAGGATGGTACTCTTAGGTTATGCATTATTACAAGTATTTGAACAAAGCAACCATCAAGAATAGGTATTTGTTTTTGAGGATTGTTTACTTGTTCAATCAGTTGAAGGGAGAAATAGTTTTCTCGAAGATTGACTTGAGATCAGGATATCATCAAGTATGCATTAAATAAGAAGACATCTACAAGACTTCTTTCGAGAGAAAGTACGTGCATTATTAGTTTGTTGTAGTTCCATTTTGTTTGACTAATGCTCCAACCAACTTCATGTACTTGATGATTAGTGTGTTGCGTCCTTATTTGGACAAGTTTGTTATTGTATTAATTGATGACATCTTGATATATTCAAAGAATGAGGAAGAATAGGCTGATCATTTAGCAACATTGCTTGATATTTCTGAGAGAACATAAATTGTATGCTAATCTTATCTAATGAAGTTTCTTTCAAATAGAGGTACATTACTTGGGAAATGTTGTTTCCAAGGAAGACATAGCAGTAGATCCATAAAAGATGAGAGTTATCATGGAGTAGGCAACTCCTAAAAATGTGGATGAGGTAATATCATTAATGAGATTATTAGGTTATTATACAAGGTTCATTAGGAACTTCTCTCGAATTGCATATCTAATTTCTTCACTGCGGAGTCAAGGTAAGAGATTTGAATGGAAATAGGAATGTGCAGCAAGTTTTGAGTAGTTGAAGAAGTTGTTGACAAATGCTCCAGTATTAAATATTACAAATCTAGACAAAGAGTTTGTGGTATGTATGGATGCTTTCAAGAGAGGAATTGGTGGAGTCCTTATACAAGAGGGGCGGGTAGTATTATATGAATCATATAAACTAAATGAGTATGATCAGAATTACCCAACACATGACCTTGAGTTGGCAGCAATCATTCATGTGTTGAAGATGTGGAAACACTATCTTCTTGGCAAGAGGTTTGTATTGATGAGTGATCACAGTCGGTTGAGATACTTGTTTTATCAACCGAATTTAAATGTCAGGCAAGCTAGATGGCTGGCCAAAATCAATGAGTTTGAATTTGAGGTCAGGTACATCAAGGGTAAAGAGAATAGGGTTTAAAATTCTCTTAGTAGGTGGATACATGTGAATAATATAACAACTATGAGTTCTTATGTGATAGACTTACATGATTGTATCTTACACGTAAGTCAGCAAGATGATAGGTACATGGAGCTTATGCACATATTACAACATGGTATAGGTGATCAGGATTTAGACTATCATCTCATAGTAGATGGCTTGATCAGATGTAGGGACATGATATATGTGCCAGATAGTAGTGAGCTCAAGAAGACTATATTGAGAGAGTTTCATTCAAAACAATATTTGGGTCACCCATGATATCAAAAGACATTGACAATAGTGACAAAGTTTTATTATTGGTTGAATTTGAAAAAGGACATGGCAAAGTTTGTGACTAGATGCTTGGACTGTCGGCGGGTGAAGGTAGAATGTAAGCATCTCAGTGGATTACTATAGCCAATTCCGATTCCATAATGGAAATGTGAGGTCATTTCCATGGATTTCATTAAATGTTTGCTGAGAAAATTTAGAAAACATGATTACATCATCATTGTGGTGGACATGTTGACAAAGGTAGCGCGCTTCGTTCTAGTGAAGTCTACTTATTCAGATAGTGGTGTAGTATAGTTCTTCATCAGATATGTGGTTAGATTGCATGGTGTTTCAAAAAATATTTTGTTAGACAGGGATGCTAAGTTCACTTCCTATCTTTGGAAGGAGTTGTTTGCAGGATTGGGAATAGAGTTGGCCTTTAATATAACTTATCATCTGTAGACAGATGGACAGACAGAGAGGGGCAACATGATATTGGAGGACATGTTGAGGATGTAGGTAATGCATAAACAGAGGATATGGGAGGAGTAGCTTTCATTGGTTTAGTTCACTTACAATAATGGTTACCAGTAGTCACTGAGGATGAGTTTGTTTGAGGCACTATATGGGCGGATTTGTAATAATCCCATTAGTTGGAGTGATCTAGTGAACATGGTATTGATACGACCAGACATGTTGGAAGAGATGGAACAAGAAATGTAAGTTATCAAGAAGAATCTAAAGGAAACACAAGATAGGTTGAAAATTTATGTAGATCAAAACAAGCTGTTTAAGGAATTTCAGGTTGGGGAATGGGTGTATTAGTGCATCAAGACGAAGAAGAGATCCTTGAGATTAGATCGTGTGCCAAGTTGGAAACTTGATTTTGGGACCCTTGAAGGTCCTTGAAAGGATTGAACTAGTAGTGTATTGACTTGCACTACCTTCAACAATGAAATTCCATGATGTTTCCCATGTGTCACTGCTTAAGAAGTATGTTAGAGATGTTGATCATGTGATTGATTGGTCTATATTGAAGGTGGATCTAGAGGAGAATTCCAATTGAAACCTTAGTGTATACTGCAGAGAAAGATTCTCATGCTCCAAAACCGAGAAATCAAGTAAGTTAAATTGTAATGGGATCACTTTGGGCTCGATGAAGCTACATGGGAGATGGCGGATCAAATGTGGGCTATGTATCCTTCACTATTTTCTATGTATCCTTCACTATTCACTATGTATCCTTCACTATTCGAATGGTTTTGGTACATTTTTTGTTGTGATGTGTTGGTATATGTACATATGTATATGGATGTAAATACCGCCATGAGTTGTGTTATAAAGGTAAAATAAGCAGTATGGGTGTCATGTCGTTATGGTTGGAATGTTGTTATGTTGTCATGTTGGTTGTTTCTCAGCAGGTTGATCATTGTAAATACTCCAACGAGCTAAGTTATAATGCTCCATGGGAAATATGTTTTTCTTATAACATTTGTATTGGTAGTAGATGTCGTTGAACACCAAAGATGGTGTTCCCTCAAAGGGGAGGGTTCTGTAATATCCCTGGTGAAAATTTCATGTAAATAAAGTTAATAAAGGAAAAATAATAACCATGGTCATGGGACATGTATTCCGAGCTGAATGTTGGGAAAAACATACTACTATGGGTGTTCATTGGTTTATTATGGCTAAAGGAAATTGAAAAAGGAAATAACAAAGGACTTAGAAAGGCATGAGGCATTAATTGGAATTTTATTTGTGAAAATAATGGAAATTAAGAGAAAAGGAAGGTGAAAGGTCACAAGTTTCTTGTGAGGAGGAAAAAGAAGGAAATAATGGAAAATTGAAAAAATAGAGGCCTCATTAATAAAAATGATTCTAAGGATCAGTTGGTACCTTTTGTCAGTTATTTTTTGGAGCTCTCTCTCTCTCTATTCTCTCTCTCTCTCTCACTGTTGGACATTTAGAATTTTCTTGGAGCACTTCAACATTGGATCAAGAAAATAAAATAAGGAGAGAGGAAGAAAATATCAAGCAAGGAAGAGAAGGATGAAGCGGATGCAATGGGATTATTTGCATGTATCGAGTTGCATGTATGATTTCCTTACTAGTTTTGGCATGCATTGTTGTGCATGTGTGTTCTTTGTTATATTTTTATCATTGGCATGGGTTTTTCCAATTGTGACACTGTTTTTCAACCTTGCCTTGCCATTTCTGAATAGCCATGGTGTGATGGTGTTCTCATGTTTTGTTGAGCTAGATTGCCAGATAGATTTGAAACTGAGTGAGGTGATCTCTTAAAGAAAGAAAGCTTTGCATAGTGATCCCTAAATAAAACTGTGGATTGCGGTAATGCCTTGGCCTAGTAACCCCTGAACTAGACTATGGGTTGTCATAAAGAGCCTAGGGATCCTTGGCCAGTGAATGGAAGAATATATTGTAAATACTGGAGAGTGGAGTCTTCATTAGGCCTATGGATCCTCGATCATTGTATGGAAGGATGTATGATAAATCTTTGCAACTAGGAGACATGAAAATTCCTCATAGTGTAGGTGGAGAAATCTAGTGGCATCCATTCTTGTTTAGGGCATAGTGATCGGGTGGGGATAGCAATAAAGCGTGGTTATATTGATGAGGGTGAGGTATTGTATCCTCAAGAAGTCCTGGTTGGTTTTGGTTATGAGTCCCACATTCATGATTGGAATATGGCACAAGGGTGATTGGGTGAAGGAAAGATTTGGTTCAAACAATATATGGTCGGGTAGTTCATGGAAGTCTCATACCTGGTTGGATTTTTCACTCATTAATATTAGTTCCTTCTCCTTGGTATTTCATGTGTAAATTTATTGGTTTATATATGGATTTGATGGCTTTGTATCCTTAATACTTCTGTTTTTTATATGTTGGTTATGAGTATCATTATGGATATTATGATATATGGCTGTCATCATGTTTTGGTTTAAAAATGAGTGAAAAATGAACATATGGCCTAATAGATGATAATGCAACTAATGTGATAAGGCAACAATACTTTTTATCGATTCTCAGAAAAGTGGAGACCCCTATGCTCAAATCTATTGTTATGACTTGTAGAACGCTGACTTGTGACATATTTGATGAAATACCTTTCATGGCTAGTAGAGGTCTAGTCAAGTAATTAGTCAAACTTTTGCATTAGTACCTTTGTTTCTATTTTATTTATCATTTCTAGAAGTTTCATGGAATTCTAGGTAGTGGCCTGAGTCTTGGCCCTAAAAAGTGGCGCAAAATCTGAGGTTTCTGACATAGAACTGCCTGAAAAGGACCCTAGTCAAATGAATGCCCTTGTTGTGGGAGCAACTATAGGGTCCCAGTCGCATGCATGCCCATGTCATGGGAGCAACCGAGGCTCGCGGTTTTTAAAATGTCAATTTACCTAAGGGATTATTCGCCTCAAAGGGTTGGTTGGCTCTTGAAGGTTCTATAACGTGTAGAAGGTTAGATTAGTTGTGTAGAAGGGTAGATCATAGTAGAGTTTCATCACATGTTTACCCTAGCAGATAGGTAAACTTGGGTAAATGCGAGAGGAGGGTCTTACGATGGTCTTTTGGAGAAGACTATTTGTGGTCTTTGTTTGGTGATGCATATGTGTAGGTGGGAGATCTTCAGTAGAAGGCAAGATATCTTGATTAGAATGAAGACTTTCTTCAATGAACCCAACATTACTCACTAATATATGAGGGAGATAGGTGTGATCTCAGACCCTTAATGTAAGGATTACATACTGGATTGACTGCTTGAGCATATACATCAGGATTCATTTCTCTTATTGAATTGGTCACATATTTTGTTGTCTAGTAACCTTTCCATGGCTATAAGGTTGCGGAGAAATAGCTCCTTATGTGTGATTTTTTCCACAACAACAGTAGGATAAAGGCCCTGACCCCCAACCTCATTAATCCCCTGACACCATTAGGAATCAATCCCAGTTCCTGGTTGTATTGGTGAAAGTGCTAACAGGCAACCACTCTACGAGTTAACAAAAAACATAACTAGTTATCATATTTTTTTGGTAGAAGCATCCAAATCTAGCAGGTTTCTAAAGTTGGTGAATATTTTAGACACAGTTAAGTAGTAGTTGGTGAATTTGGAAAAAAATGATACAATTGGTGGTATATTTGACAAATTTCCAACTCAGGTGGTGCACCAAATTTAGAAAAGCTCTACTAAAACTTGTAAAATTCTATAATTGCAATTTTGGATAGTTTAACTTAGATTTTCTTGTAGGGACAACATATTAGAGTTTGAATACATAAAGGCAGAATTTAGAAGACTTGATAGAAGTGGTAGATGGGAAAAAGTATGAGTTCATGTAAGCTAAAGAGTTGAAATAAACTCAAAGTTCAGAAACTAAAAATATCAACTCAATTTCTTTAGAAGAATAATCAAATTTGCAAGAAGGGCAGTGTTAAATGCTTTCATAGGTGGATTATATTGATGTTGCTGGTGTATATGGTGGATTAACTAGTGACCAAAGATTTTTAAAGGTGATTTAATGTTTTTTGGTGTGAGAAATTAAGGGTTTTTTTTTCTTATGAAAGGTAGTGGCCTTCATGATTCAAGTGTGTAAATGGTATGAAAGATGAATCAATGAGTTCAAATCAAGTGACAACTTACAGATCGAGGGTTGCAACTCCTTCCAGTAGTGGTTGGTAAATAAATAGGGGTTTTAGATCCTTTTAGTAGCAGTTGATAAAGCAGGGGTTTAGCTCCTTTCAGTAGTAGCTGATAAACTAGGGAGTAGTAGTTTCCTTTTGGTTATAGCCAAAGAACTTTGTAACAACATATTGAAGCTTTCCTTTGTAAACGTAACAAAAGAAAATTTTGAAGAATCTATGTGTGTTATTTGTACTTCTTGTGTTTATTCTTGTGATGATCATATGAATTTCTATTGAAGTGTTTATTGGTTTCCTAGTATTCTTTTCTACTAAAAGAAATTGTTGAAATTCCCACAATACTAATTCACCACCCCTCTAAGTATTGTATTGGTTTCTAAAAAAGTTGCATAGTCAAGTGGTCCCATAGGACACCTAGTCGTGCAGGATCAACCCTAGAAGAAAATAAAGGAACATCATTTGTTTTGGCTAGGGATAAAAAGTTGGGGGCTAGAGGTTTGGCCCTAGGACTTGGTCCCGTGTGTGCAGTGTGTCCATCGGCACAAAAGGTTGAATGAACAAATGTGGCTAAGCCCTCCAGGCTAAAGTGAAAAATGTGAATCAGTGGGTATGGGTTCTAGTTTCATACTATTTTTATGACTTAAATTTAGACCGTTCCAGAATAATCATTTAGTACCTTTGGTTGTTAGTTAAAATGGATGAATGGGTAGACAAGGTTTAGCACTATTAAGAAAAATTTGGTGAATTACACCCAACCAGCAACATGCTAAAAATGGGTAACTAAGAATGAGAAAGTTGGAAACATATTGGCATCTTGGACAAAGTTAGAGGAAGAATTAGCAGTTTGTCCAAATATAGTATTTTACCGACTCTAGAACTGCAGATAAAAGCCTTGCTAAAACCTGTTAAATTCCATAATTGCAAAATTTGACAGTTTAACTCATTTTTTTTTACAGAGGAAGAAGAGTACATATTGAAGTATTCAATACCACATTAAGAATACTTAATAGAATTCGTATAGGAGAAAAACTATAAATTCATGCAAGCTAAAGAGTTGAACTTAACTCAATGTTTGAAAACTAAAAACATCAGCTCAATTTCTATATAACAATAATTGAATTTGCAAGAAGATGTATGTTTAGAGGTTAATGTTGTTAATATTGTTGGTGTGTGTGGTGGATTGATCAGTAATCAGAGATTGCTAAAGGTAACTTTATGGTTTTTGGGCTGCGTGTTTGAGGTGATAATTTATTTATTTCATAAAAGGAATTTGCCTTCATGATTTGAATTTGAAAATTATAATGGAGGTCAAGAAAGTGGAACATTGCATATCATGGGTTGTAGCTCCTTCCTGTAGCAACTAGTAAACAATCAGGGGTTGTATCTCCTTTCAGTAGTAATCAATAAACTACGGAGTGGTAGTTTCCTTCTAGTTTGACCCAAAGAACTTGGTAACAACAAGTAGAATATTTCCTTTGTGAAATTAATTTAAGAAAACTTAAAGGAATCTGTGTATGCTATTTGTACTTCCTGTGTTGATTCTTGTGATGCTCATGTGAATTATTGCTAAAGTTTTTATTGGTATCATAGTATTCCCTACTAGTGAAATAAAAAATTAAAATTCTCACAAAATTTATTCAACCTCCCTCTCAGTATTATCTTAGTTTCTAACAATTTGTCTCAGAGTATTTTAGTTACTTCATATCAGACTAACAACTGGAAGAAATATTATGGACCATGGAAAACAAGGAAGGGTGATACACCAATAGGGAATCGATGCTCAATGGGATAAACTATGTGTTTTGGAAAGTATGGATGAAAACCTACATTCATTCACTTGGTGCTCATGTATGGAATGTAGTGGAAGAAGAATATCAAAATCCTCAAGCCTTGATTACTAGAAACCATAAGATAGAATTTACATGAAATGCTAAAGTTATTAATGTTTTGCTGGTTGGCCTACCTAAATCAAAACTAATCATGGTCATGGATTGCACTAGTACAAAAGCTATTTTGAACAATATGAGTAGCCAAATGAAGGTGATATCAAGGTAAAGCAAGCCATACTTCAAGGATTTAGAATGCAATTTGAGTCTTTAAACATGCATCATGATGGATATATTTCTAAATACTTTCTTAGAGTTGATAAAGTTTTGAAAACTATAAGTGACTTGATGAAGAGTTAAAAGATCCAATAGTAGTTCAAAAGGTGTTGATATCTCTCCCTAAGATATTTAATCCTAAATTTTCAACTATATCAGAGATGAAAGATCAGAAGAGTCTCACTTTGGATCGATTACCTGGCACTCTTACTTCCTGTGAGATGAGAATCTCTAATGGAAATCCAACAAAAAAATATTCATCCTTCAAAGAAGATAATACTCACAAGGAACAACATAACGATTCATGTTAGGAATTAGATGAAGAGGAAGCTTAGTTAGTGAGGAATATCAAGAGAGGCCTACAAAAGTATAAAGGTAAGATACCTTTAAAGTGCTTTAATTATGGTAAAGTAGGTCACTATGCTTCCAAGTTTCTAGAAAATAAGAATATCGAATATCGCCCTAGGGAGATTTACAAAAGTGAAAAAGGATAAAAAGAAGGCTAAGAAGAATAGTCTCTACATCCAAGATTCCACCTCTTCTTAAAGTAAAGGAAGCCAGTCTAATTATATGAGGATAGAAACTATGAAATTCCAAAGGAATTTATGCTCATGGCCATAGATAATTTGGAAGTAGCAGTTGTTGATTTTGATGGAGAAGAAGTTGAGGTCAACCTAGAAGGTGAGTTGGTCAGTGCTCTTGAAGAAATCCAAAGGTTGAGGAAGAAAAATAAAAAACAGAAAGAACTGTTGGCAAAGAAAAATGTTGAAGTCATAGAACCTATGATCCTACAAATTAATTAGGGTAAGAAGATTCAAGGAACTCTCATTCAACGGCTCAATGAAAAAAATCAATCATGCTAAAAGATAGAGGGAGAAATTGTTTTTCTAAGAAAAAATATTGAAAAGGCTAAAACTTATTTGAGCTTTAATGAGAAATTTGGACAAGGGACTCAAATTTTGAATGAGATCCTTAAAGCACAAAGTCTCTTCAATAAAAGAAGCAAACTTGGATTTGAGGCTGAGTCAACTTAAGAAGATGATATAAAGGGAATGAAACTGATTACCTTTGTGCAAGTAGCAAAAATTTGAGGGACTGCAACATCTAAGATTGACTCAATGCACTAGTAGAAAGATAAAGGGAGCATGCACTCTAATATTCATACAAAGAAAAAACAAGTGTTGCAAAACCAAAGGAGGAATTTGACTAAGCACAAGTCAAATAATATAGGAGAGGCAAATCAAATTTTACAAAGAGAAGGTGAACCAATTTTTAGAAATCAATTTTCTCTTAGGTATGAGGACATATTTTTAGGCTACTTTTTTACTTATACAAATTATGGGCACAACGTAACAAATTTGAGGGTGAATTTTTTATTGAGAAAACTTAGGACAAAATGAAGAATTTATCAATTTGCAAATAAAAATGTCAGACAAAGGATGAGAAAGTACATTATTTCTGTTAGAATTTTCTTCATAGAGCAACTGGTTGTAGACATAGAAATAAAAGGCTTAATCTAGTTATCAAGAAAATAAGCCAAAAACCTAATTTCTTGAAGGAAAAGTAAATAACATAGAAATGTAATATTTCTTTATATGCTCAGAAGGAAGGAAGCCATTGGCATGTGGATAATGGGTATTGTAGGAACATGTCAGGAAACAAAAGTAAGTTCTTGTCATGGAAACTAGATGAGAAAGGTAAAGTGACCTTTCAAAACAATACACCTAGTAAGATTGTGGGTAAAGGAATTTTGAGCCTATCTAATGGTAGAGGTTAAGCCAAAGATGTGTTGTTTGTTAATGTGTGAAAGCATAATTTACTCAATGTGTCTCAAATGTGTGAACAAGGCTTTGATGTGTTGTTTAAAGCTAAAAATTGTAAAATTAAGTCTACAAGCATATGTGATATAGTAGTTGAAGCTATAAGAACATACACAAATGTATATATGCTAAAAGAAAATATATAGAGGTGTTGTTTGTCAAAGATCGATGAGAGATGGTCGTGGCATTGAAGGCTAGGAAATCTAAATTTTAATCAAATTGTAAAATTGGGAAAGAACAATGTTATCAAAGATTTTCCAAAGTTTTCAAAGCCTCAAAATGCTATTTACAAGCGCTATTAGCTAGGAAAATAATTGCAAGTACAATTCATGTCCAAGGAGAACTCATCAACCAAGTGATTGCAGTTGATACATCTGGACTTATGTGTTCCTTCAAGAACTCACACACCTCCAAGTAAATGATTTTCATGCTTATCATTGATGATTTCAACAAAATGATTTGGGTTGTGTTTCTTGGAGAAAAAATATATGCGTTTAAGAAGTTTAAGAACTTTAATTACATGGTTCAAAATGGGATAAGTTGTAAAATAAAGTCCATAAGGTCTAATAATGGACATCAATTTATTTCAAAAGAGTTTGATGACTTTTGCAATCAACATGGCATCAAAAGGAATTTTACCATACCAGAAACTCCACAACATAATGGTGTAGTAGAGAAAACCAATAGATCAGTTGAGTAGTTGGCTAGAGCCATGATCAGATAAAATAAAAATTAGCGGAGATTTTGGATTGGAGACATTCACATAATAATGGTGATTCTAAACAAATCACACTTTAGACCAAACATTGATAAAACTCCATATGAGATTTCGTATGGAAGACCTGCAACAATCAACTATTAAAAGGAACAATGCAAAGTATGGTAAGTTCGATGCAAGAGTTGATGAAGGTATATTTCTTGTATACTCTCAAAATAAAAAGGGTTATAGATTTACAACAAGAATACAACGAGGATAGTTGATTTCATTGTTGTTAAAGTTGATAAGCACATTGAATATGAATACTATCAACTCTAATGATCTAGTCAGCGATGATGAGAAGGTTGATGAGCCATTTTCAGATGAATAATTACCCCTTATTCCATAATCCAAATATCCGACAAGGTATGCACAAAAACAACACCTAGATGACCAAGTGGTTGGTGATTTCAATTCAGGTATGCAAATACGAAGAATATTGTTAAATCCCCCTACTCAAGTGCATGTAGCTTTGCTATCTATGATGGAACCATAGGATTTTTATTACTCCAAACAAGATAACAATTGGTTAAAGGCCATGAATGGAGATTTTGATCAGATTGAGAAAAATAATACATGGGAGCTTGTTCCTAGACCAGAAAACAAGAATTTTATAGGCATGAAATGGGTCTTTAGCAAAAAAATGAATGAACATGGTGAAGTGGCAAGGTTAGCTTGCAAAGGATATGCAAAAATTGAAGGTTTATGTTTTTGATGAGACCTTTGCTCATGTTGCTCGTTTACATGTAATTCACATGCTCTTTGCTTTTTCTAGTTTCAAGAAATTCAAGATATATTATATCGATGTCAAATATGCCTTTCTAAATGGATTATTGGAGGAAGAAGTCTACATTGAGAAACCATATGGTTTTCAGCTGTGGGATAAGCCTGTTTATGTTTGCACACTAAAAAAGGCCTTGTATGGTCTTAAGAAAGGCCTGAGGGTTTGGTACTCCATGTTGGATAGTTATTTTATCAAGTGTGGTTTAAAAAGAGGCACAAATAATAGTAATTTATATGTGAAATCTAATGATGGAAAATGTTTAGTGGTGGTTGTCTATGTTGATGATATTATTTTCACCAGTGATTTAGATTCTCTAACATGCCAATTTGCAATTGATATTAGTGCTGAGTTTGAGATGTCCATGATTGGAGAAATTTCTTATTTCCTTAGTTTGTAGATTGCACGATCTTCAAAAAAGAAATTTTATCTCACAAAGAAAGTATCTCAAGTAAGTTTTTAAGGAATTTGGCATGGAGGAATGTTATTTGGTAAGAACTCTAATGGTTACAGGATGCAAGCTTACCAAGACTGGTGAATCACCATAGGTGGTTCAGACTTTATAAAAATCTACTATTTGTAGCCTCTTATATTTGACAGCCTAAGGACTAGACATCATGCAGGTAGTTGGTTTTGTTGGAATATTTTAAGCATACCCCAAATAGAGTCATCTGCTAGCAACAAAGAGTATTCTCAGTATTATCTCAGTTTCTAACAATTTGTCTCAGAGTATTTAGGTTACTTCATATTAGTCTAACAACTGGAAGAAATATTAGGGACCATGTGAAATAAGGAAGGAGGATACACCAATAGGAAATCGATGCTCAATGGGACAAACTATGTGTTTTGGAAAGTATGGATGAAAACCTATATTCAATCACTTGGTGCTCATGTATGGGATGTAGCAGAAGAAGAATATCAGAATCCTCAAGCATTGATTACTAGAAATCATAAGATAGAATTTACATAAAATGCTAAAGTTATGAATGTTTTATTGGTTGGCATACGTAAATGAGAACTAATCATGGTCATGGATTTCACTAGTTAAATAACTATTTGGGAGAAGATGAGTAGCCATATGAAGGGAATATCAAGGTAAAGAAAGCCAAACTTGAAGGCTTTACAATGCAATTTGAGTCTTTGAAGACGAATTGTGATGAATATATTTCTAAATACTTTCTTAGAGTTGATAAAGTTTTGAAAACTATAAGATACTTGATGAAGAGTAAAAATATCCGATAGTAGTTCAAAAGGTGTTGATATCTCTCCCTAATATATTTAATCCTAAACTTTCAACTATATCAGAGATGAAAGATCTAAAGATTCTCGCTTTGGATCTATTACTTGGCACTCTTACTTCCTATGAGATGAGAATCTATAATGGAAATCCAACAACAAATCATTCATCCTTCAAAGAAGATAAGAAGCACAAGGAAGAACATAATGATTCATGTTATGAATTAGATGAAGAGGAAGCTCAGTTCATGAGGAAGATCAAGAGAGGCCTATGAAAGTATAAAGGTAAGATACATTTTAAGTGCTTTAATTATGGTAAAGTAGGTTACTATGCTTCCAAGTTTCTAGAAAAGAAGAAGATTGAATATCACCCTAGAGAGATTTAGAAAAATGCAAAGGGATAAAAAGAAGGCTAAGAAGAAGAGTCTCTACATCCAAGATTCAACCTCCTCTTAAAGTGAAGGAAGCCAATCATTAGCTGAGGATAGAAGCTATGAAATTCCAAAGGAATTTATGGTCATGGCCATAGATAATTTGGAAGTATAAGTTGTTGATTCTGATGGAGAAGAGGTTGAGGTCGACCTAAAAGGTGAGTTATTCAGTGCTCTTGAAGAAATCCAAAGGTTGAGGAAGAAAAATGAAACACAGAAAGAACTGTTGGCAAAGAAAAATGTTGAAGTTGTAGAACCTATGGTCCTACAAATTAAAGAAGGCAAGAAGATTAAAGAAACTCTAAATCAATAGCTCAATGAAAAAAATCGATCATGTGAAAATCTAGAAGGAGAAATTGTTTTTATAAGAAAAAATATTGAAAAATCTAAAACTTAGCTGACCTTTAATAAGAAATTTTGAAGAGGGACTCACATTTTGAATGAGGTCCTTAAAGCACAAAAATTCTTCAATGAAAGAAGCAGTCTTGGATTTGAGGCTGATTTAACTTGAGAAGATGATATAAAGGGAGTGAAAGTGATTACCTTTGTGCAAGTAGCAAAAACTTGAGGGACTGTAGCATCAAGGTTTGACTCAATTCACTAGTAGAAAGGTAAAGGGAGCATGCACTCTAATATTCATCCAAAGAAAAATCAAGTGTTGCAAAATAGAAGGAGGAATTTGACTAACCACAAGTCAAATAATGTAGGAGAGGCAAATCAAATTTCACAAAGAGGAGTTGAACCAATTTTTAGAAATCAATTTTCTCTTAGGTATGAGGACATCTTTCCAGACTACTTTTTTACTTATACAAATTATGGGCACAAGGTAACAAATTGTAGGGTGAATTTTTTATTTAGAAAACTTAGGACACAATGAATAATTTATCAATCTACAAATAGAAATGTCAAGCAATGGATGAGCAGACCCAAGTACAATTATGTCTGTTACAATTTTGTTCATAGAGCAACTGATTGTAGAATTTCAAATAAAAGGCTTGATCCAATTATCAAGCGAATAAGTTGACGACCTAATTTCTTGAAGGAAAAGGAAATCACATAGAATTTTAATATTTCTTTATATGCTAAGAAGGAAGGAAGCCATTGGTATGTGGACAATGGCTATTGTAGGAACATGTCAGGAAACAAAAAGTCCTTTTCATGGAAACTAGATGATAAATCTAATGTCACCTTTCAAAACAATACACCTAGTAAGATTGTGGGTAAAGGAATTGCCAGTCTAGCTAATGGAAGAGGTTAAGTCAAGGATGTGTTGTTCATTAATGTGTAAACGCATAATTTAGTGAGTGTGTCTCGAATTTGTGACCAAGGCTATGATGTGTTGTTTAAAGCTAAAAATTATCAAGTTAAGTCTACAAGCATATGCGAGATAGTAGATGAAGCTATAAGAACATACACAAATGTATATATGCTAAAAGAAAATATACAGAGGTGTTGTTTGTCAAATATTGATGAGATATTGTCGTGGCATCGAAGGCTAGGACATCTAAATTTTAATAAAATTGGGAAATTGGGAAAGAAAAATGTCATCAAAGATTTGCCAAAGTTTTCAAATCCCGAGAATGATATTTACAAGCCCTATTAGTTGGGAAAATAATTCCAAGTAATATTCATTTCCAAGGAGAACTCATCAACCAGGTGATTGCAGTTGATACATATGGATTTATGTGGTACTTCAAGAACTCACACACCTCCAGGAAAATGATATTTCATGCTTATCATTGATGATTTCAACAAAATGATTTGGGTTGTGTTTATTAGAGGAAAAATAAAGGACTTTAAGAAGTTTATGAACCTTAAGGACATGATTGGAAATGGGATAAACTGTAAAATAAAGTCCGTAAGGTCTAATAATGGACATAAATTTATTTCAAAAGAGTTTCATGATTTTTTCAAACGACATGGCATCAGAAGGAAGTTTACCATAGAAAAAACTCCACAACAAAATGGTGTAGAAAAGAGAGGCAATAGATCAGTTGAGTAATTGGTTAGAGCCATGATTAGATAAAGAAATATTTAGCAGAGGTTTTGGGTTGAAGACATTCACACAACAATGGTGATTGTAAACAAATCACACTTTCGACCAAACACTGATAAAAATCCATATGAGATTTGGTATGGCAGACCTGCAACAGTCAAACATTTGAGAGTGTTTGGGAGCAAGTGTTATATTAAAAGGAACGATGCAAAGCATGGTAAGTTAGATGCAAGAGCTGATGAAGGTTTTTTTCTTGGATACTCTCAAAATAGGAAGGGTTATATATTTACAACAAGATTACAAAGAGGATAATTGATTTCATTGATGTTAAAGTTGATGAGCACATTGAATATGAATACTATCAACCAATAAAATTCACCTTTAATGATCTAGTCAACAACGATAAGAAGGTTGATGAGCCATTTTCCGATGAATAATCACCCCTTATTCCACAATCCAAAGATCCAACAAGGTATGTGCAAAAACAACACCTAGATGACCAAATTGTTGGTGATTTAAATTCAGGTGTGCAAAATAGAATAATATTGTTAAATCCCCCTACTCAAGTGCATGTAGCGTTTTTTATCTATGATGGAACCATAGGATTTTTATTAGTCCAAACAATATAACAATTGGTTAAAGGCCATGAATGGAGAGTTTGATCGGATTGAGAAAAATCATAGATGTGAGCTTATTCCTAGACCAACAAACAAGAATTTTATAGGCATGAAATGGGTCTTGAGGAACAAATTGGATGAAAATGGTGAAGTGGCAAGGTTAGTTTGCAAATCATATGTGTTATTACTCAGGTTGTCCCTAGGCTCCTAATAGGGATACGGCCGAGGTAACCACAAACCAATCTTCTAATTGCAGGTTCTAGCCCACCTACAATCGGAGAGGGCTCTCTCCTTTTAATTCAACCTTAGTTGATGATTTTAGGCTAGATTTCTGACTTCAAGGGAATGTTGACTGTGATTGGAAAGAAGGTAGGATTCTCGAACAAAGAGGCATAGTAAGGTGTTATAAGTTTCGAACCATTGGGCATGGAGTCACAGATTGAGGCATGCGAGCGTTTTCTTGGTCACAAGGGGATACGGAGCGGGATAGCTACACAGGATACAATACTTAGTCTGCTGAAAGTACGGAACGAACATCAGGGATGAAAGGCAAAAGAGAATCATTTCATCATGCTGACAAAGAGGAGAAGTGGATGGGTGGGATCCCAGAGCAGTTAAGAATTCCTAAGACATGCACTCATATGTGAAAGAAACAGGGTAAACCAGATCATTTAAGAATACAAGCTCATAACTGTTTCTGAAGAAAACATTGAAAAATGTAGAAATTGAACTTAAGGTGTAATGAAAAAAATCTTAAGCTATTCTTTTTTCCTGCAATTTAGAAAGGCGGAAAGGTGATAGAAACATAAAATAAAAAGGGAAGAAAAACACTTATTGGATCATGCAGAGACACAGGAATTCCGTGATCATTCCTTGGCCAAGAGAAAACATCAAGTTGTTTCGCAATCCATGCTTTAAGCAATCTTTGATTATGGAAAAATATGACAGTTATAGTGCAAGTCTTTGCTCAGAGAAAATGCTGGACAGAAGACTGACCAGCAACTACTACCAATCAACCAACCCCTCACAATATCGCTTAGGGTGGTATTTATAAACAAAATATCAGAAAGACATCATTACAAGTGACCTTAACAGGTCTGCTTAGAACTCTTTAAAAATCTAAATGCTGCTTGAATTAAATGCAAGTAAATATTTTTTGGCTGTGCTGGGGAAAGCTGGATCGGAACAGATGACGAGGTGGCCCTTGGGGACCAGATGTGGTGCTGCTGGAGTGAATGTGCTTCGGGGCTGCAGTTCGGCTTTGGTACGAATTGAATGTGCAATTATTATGATTTGAGAGCTTCAAGTAGTTTCGATCTCCTTCTGTGAATCTGCTGGAAGATATTCAATTTTCTCTTGCTTTGGGCCGCTGCTCAAGATATTCTCTGATACACTTTACCGCTACATTGATGGTTTCTGTTAACACTCAGGTTGTCCCTTGGCTCCTTCAGGGATACGGCCGAGGTAACCACAGACCAAGCTTTGGACTGCCGGTCCTAGCCTACCAGCAGTCAGAGAGGGCTCTCTCTTCAGGATTTAGTTTTGTTTAGGAAATGATTTTAGGCTAGTTATTATGCACATGGTTTTCTGTTTAAGTTTGGCGGGATGAATGATCAATTCAAGCAGTGTTTGGCATGCAAAGCGCAAAAGGTTTAGAACATTGGGCATGGAGTCAAGGATGTGGACTGAAGAATGTGTTTTCTTTGGCAAAGAA
>APFE031265643.1:97158-253905 GCA_000404065.3 Pinus taeda
ACTTTGAGTAAAGCAGATCTTTACTCAAGCCAGTGTTATGGAGATGATGAACTTAAGAGGTGTCAAGCAGATCTTGACCTCTTTTGGGGAAGTTAGTTAATGATTGGGGAAAACAGAGATGCGGAGTCAGTTATACCTCTTTTGAGCCTTTTGCTTACAAATATTTGATGATTATGTTCTGCATGATATTATACCTGAAAACCTGGAACTGGTCAACAATTCAACAACCTCAGATCTACCTACCCAGCCTACTTGCCTAGCATTTTTTCTTCTTTTGCTTGGGGGTGCACTTAGACTTGCAAACCCGTCATTCTTTTTCTTTTGATGCTTTCCTATCTAATTTCTACCCTTATTTCTACCGGAGCTCAGATTAAGCTGTTGAGCTCCTCTGTTTCTCTACCTATCTAAGAATCTGCCAAGATTAAACTGTTTGGACAGATTTACAATCTCTATATTCTAAAACAGGAAATTTAAATCTAGGGAGACCAAGATTAAACTGTTTGGACCTCCCTTTAACTAAAAATAGCGACACCGGGATAAGTTTACAAAATTTGAAGGCAATTAGATGAACTTTGAAGTAGCCTTCTTCATTTGGAGGTTGTTCGAGCAAATATGGAGCATTGCAGCAAGCAAAGTACGACGTATTTGGCCTGTGAAATGCCAATCATGAAAAATGAATACCTGCTGCAGCAGGAAGCTAACAATATGCACAAATTGAAGATCTATATTTTAATGAGATCTTGCTTATGTTTCTCGATTAGAGGTAATTCACATGTTCTTTTCTTTTGCTAGTTTCAAAAAATTCAAGATATATTAGATCGATGTCAAATATGCCTTTTTAAATGAAGAATTGGAGGAAGAAGTTTACATTGAGAAACCATATGGTTTTCAGCTGTGCAATAAGCTTGTTTATGTCTGCACACTGAAAAAGGCCTTGTATGATCTTAAGAAAGCGCCAAGGGTTTCATATTCCATGTTGGATAGTTATTTTATCAAGTGTGGTTTAAAAAGAGGCACAACTAATAGTAATTTATATGTGAAATCTGATGATGGAAAATTGTTGGTGGTGGTTGTCTATGTTGATGATATTATTTTCACCAGTGGTTTAGATTCTCTAACATGCTAGTTTGGAATTGATATTAACATCGAGTTTCATATGTCCATGCTTGGAGAAATTTATTATTTCCTTGTTTTGCATATTACACGATCTTCAAAAAGAACTTTTATCTCACAAAGAAAGTATCTCAAGGATGTTTTGAAGAAATTTGGCATGGAGGAATGTTCTTTGGTAAGCACTCGAATGGTTATAGGATGCAAGCTTAACAAGGCTGATGAATCACCATAGGTGGATCAGACTTTATGCAAATCTATTATTTGGAGCCTCTTATATTTGATAGCCTCGGGACTAGACATCATGGAGTTAGTTGGTTTTGTTGGAATATTTCAAGCATACCCCAACTAGAGTCATCTCATAGAAATAGAGAGTATTCTTAGATATCTTAGAGCCACAATGGACTATGGATTATGGTATGCCATGTTCGAATCCAAAACAATATTGAGATGGGGGGGTAAATTAATATTGTAGGAATTTTAGTAATTTAAAAACATTATTTCACTTACGCAATGATATTAAGACACCATAAAAAATTCATTCGCATTAGCATGAAATGAAATATTATCAATAACACAAGGAACAAACAAATTCTCCAAAATTCTCATCAATTTCTTCACAAGGAAAGATACAACTTGTTGTTACTATAACAACCCTCATGAAAATTCCATGTAATAACAATTAATAAAGGAAAAATAATAACCACGGTCAATGGGACACTTATTCCAAGCTAAATATTGGGAAAAAACATAGTGATTGGGATCACTTGTGATTGATTCATGGCTAAGGAAATTGGCAAAGGAAATTGCAAATGTTTTCAAAAGACAAAATGGAAATTTTGACACATTTATTTAGGAAAATAATGGAAATTACAAGAAAAGGGAGGTAAAAGGTCACAGGTTGCATGTGAGGAGGAAAATGAAGGAAAATAATGGAAAATGAAGAAAATAGAGGCCTCATTGATAAAAAAAGCTTCTAAGGATTAGTACATAGACTTTTGTTAGTTCAGTTTTGGAGCTCTCTCTCTATTCTCTCTCTCATACTCTTGGACACTTAGATTTTTCTTGGAGCACTCTTGGTGAGTGTGGCATACTTGGAGTTTTGGAGCAAGAAGGAAAAGAAAGAGCAGGAAAGCACAAGAGGACAATAGGATCAGTAACTACAATGAGTTTTTCTTGTTGGTACCAAGTTGCATATATGTTTTCCTCCCTTGTTTTGGCATTCATTGCATATGCATGCAGCTTATGGCTCATGATTTGTCGTCGGCATGGAGGATTTCCTAGATTGACAATGGATTTTCCTAGCCTTGTCATTTCTTGGATAACCATGGTGGTTTGGGTTTATTTATTTGTTTTTATGGTTGGTTTTCATGTTTCCTTTACATTGGGTTGAGTTACTAGTTCTTGGAGCCTTGATTGGACAAACGCTCTATAGCCTTGTAGCATCTTAGGTTGAGTTACTAGACTTGGATGCTTGGTTGGAAAAATGCTCTGGAGTCCTTGGTTGGCTAAGTTACTAGTCCTAGAGCCTTCGTTGGACAAACACTTTGGATCTTGGCGACAGTTTTAGGTTGAGTTACTAGTCCTGCAGCCTTGGTTGGAACAAATGCTCTGAAGCCTTGAAAGCCTTAGGTAGAGACCAATCTGGTGATGGTTGTTTGATTGCCAACCATGAGCTAGAATCATTTTTTGATGGGTTCAATTGGTTTGGCATCTGGAAGCTTTGGATGGTTTTGATTGATATGTTTTATGAGATCCCATATTCATATTTGGAAAATGGCATGGGGGTGTCTGGCTGAGGAGATATTTGGCTCAGCCATGTCTATGGTCGGGTGGTTCATGGAAGTCCCATAACTGGTTGGCCTTTGCATCATTAATATGAGGTGATTTCTCATTGTTATTTCATGGGTATTTTACTAGTTTATATGTGGATTACATGGTTGTTGTTTCCTTGGTATTTATATTGTTATTATGCTAGTTATGAACATGTATTATGGCAGTAACTCTGTATGGCTCACATCATGTTTTTACTTGTAAATGAACGAACATTGTATCTATGGTCTAATGGATGAAACTATAGCTAATGTGTTGAGGCATAAATGCCACTTAGTGATTCTCAAGTGAGTATGTGACCCCTATACTCAAATCTATCATTTAAACATGCAGATTACATATTTGTGACATGTTCGATGAAATGCCTATCATGGCTAGTAGGGGTCTAGTCAATCCCTTTTTCAAGTGATTGCATTTGTATCATTATTTTACTGTTATCTTTCTATTTTGAAGGTTTCATTTAGGTCTAGGCAGTGACCTAGGCTCTGGGCCTGAAAAAGTGGCTCAAATTCTGGGGATGCAAGCACAACAATGGGCAGAAATTCCCTTAATGTTGGCATACTGATGTTGTGGGAGCGTCCAGAGCCTCCTCGACACATGCATGCCCATATCAAGGGATCTTCTAGGGGTTAAATGGTATAAAATATTAGTGGGAGCCAAGGGCTGGTTATCCAAGAGGTGGGGATGGTTCCTGGGAGTCGTGTTGTTGATGTGGAAGGTCTGTATGGTGTGTTTTTCTCGATTCCACTTCCTTAAGGTGACTTAGGAGGTAAAATCATATCATAGTAACTTCTTGTCACATGTTTACCCCGATTGGTCTGTTACTTTGGTAGATGTGGGAGGAGAGTGTTACAGAGTGGTATCAGAGGATGGTTCACCCCTCAGACTAGATGTGATTTTTGTTGGTCATGAATTTATGTCGGTTGCATATGTGTTTCTTGTGTTGTAAGACCATGTGCTTGTTGCATTTGTATGGTATGGGTCATGGTTGTAGTGATGTCGCCATGGGAAGTTGATGGTGTTATTGTGGAGTGTGTCATCATGACTATATAGTTGATTGTGCATTGTTTATGCACATTAGTATTCACATGTGTTCAAATGTACATTGGCGTGGTGGTTGTTGTCATGCATGAGGTCATGCATTGATGACTAGACTCTAGCTACAATGATGGTTATATGGTTATATTATTATGTGTTATATTTCTATATGATATCATGATTATGTTATACATGTATTACATTGATTTTTTGACCTTGTATATGAGGTATCCTCCCCAAATTATGCTAAGGTATGTTGGTTTATTGTGATTTGGTTTCGCTGCCATTATATACCTTACGGGAAGAATATCAAAGCAATATGATAGACTACAGTTCCCGAGACTCTCCTTATTGATAAAATGAGGAGTGTGGTGTTAGACATTATTCTGATTCGGTAGATACACTGAGAAGATTAAATGCAATGATACTTTAGAATTTGTCATAATTGCAGTGACCGGGACCACTTTGGATCAGCCATGAGCAGGAGGACATAAATAATGGTGCATATGGTAGTAGGTATCATGATGGTCATAGGTTTTATAGAGACACCACCGTGAGAGATGGTTCATTTTTGGATACTCTAGATAGCAGAGGCAATGGAAACAAGTACTACTCCAGTTCTGGTTCTCACAGGCATTATGATCAACATTGTTATCACCCTTACAGAAGGAGTGATAGGGGATAATTTTTGGATGAGTTTAAGAAAGCAAAGCCACCTACTTTTGATGGAGAGATGAAGAAATCATAGGATATAGAAGCATGGTTGCTTGGTATGAGGAAGTTCTTTAGGTTTCATGATTACTCATAGAACATGAAAGCCATAACAGCTATCCTAATTCTCAAAGTTAAAGTAGATATTTAGTGGGAAAATGTGAAGAATGTCAGAGGTATTCATGAGGAGGCCTTGATTTGGAATGATTTCAAGCGACTATTCAAGAAGAAGTACCTATCAGAGAGATAATCTGATGACAGAGAAAAAGAATTCTATGAGCTAAATATGGGATTGATGACAAATGGGGAGTACACTAGCAAGTTCTTGGAACTACTGAGGTATGTGCCTTACCTCAAGGAGGAGAATGCCCATATTCAAAGATTCATTAGTGGATTACCACTTTCATTCAAAGACAATATTGAGTTCAATGAGCCTAGATCAGTGGAGCAGGCCATCTGGAAGCTAAAGAATTTCTATGTGCAATCGAAGAGCAGATCTGAGATTAAGCAAGACTCGAAGGGAAATTATAAGAATAAAGGAAAATGGGACAAGAAGCGAGCAAGACCTCAGGGTATAGGTAATCAAGAGAATGAAGCGTCATCTAAGAAGTTCAATGCATCTAACAGGGGACAAGGACTTCAATCTCAGGAGCAGAATGAGGAGCCTCTGCAGAATTCGAGTTGTGGAGGAGATCATTGTAGGTGATATTTTACAAAGCATGAGGGTGGTAGACCATAGATCTACTGTGCTCAGGAGGCACAAATAGTGGGAGATGTTGGACATATTATTCGTAGGATCTATGCAGCACTGGATAAGAGACAGGCAGACCATCAGGAATCGATCATTGATATGGACGATAAGATTTGTGTTCAGGTTGTTTCTATTTTTATTGACACTGGATCTAATTATAATTATGTTAATATTGACCTAGTAGATAACTGTGGTTTGAACAAATAAGTGCATTTAGTTGGCTACATGTACAAAGAAGAGAGTTCACCATTAGGTAAGAGCTTGTACATTTGATTTGAATGGTATGCCTACCTCAACACATCTGAATGTATTACCATTGGAATCATACAATGTGTTTTTGGGTATGGATTGGTTGTACCTTCATAGAATCAAGGCGCATTGCTATGAAAAAGCCATTAATTGCTTGGATGACAGTGGGGAACAAAGATTCTTGCAAGGAAAGAATAAAGACACATCAGTTAGAATGGTAATAGCTATGTAGGCAAAGCGTGGTCGCAGAAAAGGGTGTGTGTTATTTGTCATATATATCTCTACTGGCAAAGGTAAGGAAGTTGAGGATGCAGATGTTTTGAGCAGGTACCTGCTTTTGCAACAGTTTCAGGATGTATTCACTGTATATATTTTAGAGTTTCCACCTCATAGGGAAGTAGAATTTTATATTAAGTTAGTACCAGGGGCAGCCTCAACATCAATGGCACCTTATAGGATGAGTACAATAGAGTTGGTAAAGTTGAAGCCGGAATTGAAGGAAATATTAGACAAGGGACACCTTAGGCCAAGTGTATCACCACGAGGTGCATCAGTACTATTTTTGAAGAAGAAATATGGTACTCTCAAGCTATGCATTGACTGTAGGAAGTTTAACAAAGTGACCATCAAGAACAAATATTCATTACCGAGGATTAATGACTTGTTTGATCAGTTGAACGGATCAGCAGTGTTCTCAAAGATTGATCTAAGATTCGTATATCATCAGTTACACATTAAAGAGGAGGTCACGTACAAGAGAACTTTTCGGAATAGGTATGGGAATTATGAGTTTGTTGTAATTCCATATGGTTTAACTAATGGTCCAGATACCTTTATATGCTTGATGAATAGTGTGTTGCATCCATATTTGGACAAGTTTGTTATTGTGTTCATTGCTAATATATTGGTATATTCAAAAAATGATGAAGATCATCTCGAGCATTCAGCAGTAATGTTGAGATCGTTTGGAGAGCAATAGTTTTATGCTAAGCTCAACAAGTGTAGGTTCTTTTAGACTGAGGTACACTACTTAGGACATGCAGTTTCCAAGGATGGTATAGCAGTGGACCAAGAAAAGGTAAGAGTTATCATGGAGTGGGTGACTCCCAAGAATGTTAATGAGGTGAGATATTTCATGGGGTTAGCAAGTTATTACTGGAGGTTCATTAGGAACTTCTCGCATATCTCTTATCATATCACACCACTACAGAGGAAAGGTAAAGCATTTAAATGGACAGAGGAGTGTGTGGCCAGTTTTGAGTAGCTCAAGTAGTTGTTGACACATGCACCAGTGTTAGAGATTTTCAATTCAAACGAAGAGTTTGTAGTATGTAAAAATTATGTCAAGAGAGGACTTAGTGGATTCCTTATGTAGGATAGACAGGTGATATTGTACAAGTCATGAAAAGTAAATGAGCACGAGAAGAACTACCCGACACATGATCTTGAGTTGGTAGCAGTCATACATGAATTGAAGATGTGGAGGCACTATCTTCTTGGCAGGAGGTTTGTATTGGTGAGTGATCATAGTGGGTCGCAATATCTATTTGACCAGTTGAATCTAAATGGAAGGCAAGCTCAATGGTTGGCCATGATCAATGAGTTTGATTTTGAGATCAGGTATATCAAAGGTAAAGAGAACGGTGGAAGATTCTCTTAGTAGACGAATATAGGTAAATCATATAACTATTATGAGCTCCTATGGGATAGGATCTTGCAGGTAGGTTAGCAAGATGTTAGGTATATGGAGATTGTGCACAGGTTGCAGTAGAGTATAGGTAGTGGTACAGGTATAGGTACATGTGTAAGTGTAGAAGATGTGGATTATTTTCTCATGACAACTGGATTTGCTATATTTAGGAAGAGGATAAATGTGCCAGATAGCAGTGAGGTCAAAAACATTATCTTGTGGGAGTTTCATGTGAAACCATATTCAAGTCACCCGGGTTATGAAAAGATGTTGATAGCAATGAAGAAATTCTATTATTGGCTGAATTTGAAGAGAGACGTAGCAAAGTTTGTGGCTAGGTGCTTGGATTGTCAGCAGGTGAAGGAAGAGTGTAAGGATCCATGTGGACTTCTACCGCTGATTGTGATTCTAGGATGGAAATGGGAGGTCATTTCCATGGACTTTATCACAGGTCTTTTGAGGAAAATGAGACAACATGATTCCATCATGGTAGTGGTGGACAAGTTGAAAAAGGTAGTGCACTTCATCCCAGTGAATTTTACATTCTCAGCGAGTGATGTAGCATAGGTATTCATCAGGGACATGGTCAGATTGTATGGAGTTCTGAAGATGGTTTTCTCAAACAGAGACACAAAGTTCACTTTAATGTTTTGGAAAGAGTTGTTTGCATGTTTGGGCATAGAGTTGGCCTTTAGTATAACTTATCATCCCCGGATAGATGGATAGACAGAGACGGTCAATAGGATATTGGAGGACATGTTGAGGATGTATGTGATGCATCCACAATGGAAGTGTGAATAGTACCTTCCACTAGTAGAGTTCACTTAACACAATGGGTATTAGGAGTCCTTGAGGATGAGCCTATTTTAGGCATTTTATGACTAGAGTTGCAATACTCCCATCAGTTGGAGTAATCTAGTTAATAGGGTGTCGATTGGACAGACATGTTGGAAGAAATAGAATAGGAAATGAAGGTATTTAAGAAGAATTTCAAAGAAACACAAGAAATGTAGAAGAGCTATTCAAATCAAGATAGTTTGTTCAAGGAGTTCTAGGTTGGGGAATATGTGTACTTGTGCATCAAACCAAAGAAGAGCTCCTTGTATATTGGATCATGTGCCAAGATGGAACTGATCCAGATTTAAACAAGAACACAAAAAATTACAGATATAACCATAAATACAAAGATGCAGTAGAAATAACACTTCATTTCATTAATATCAAACACTGAAATATGCTTACAAACAGAATGGAAATAAGACTAGCTCGAGCGATGGTATCTTAACTCTGAGAAGAGATGTGGCAGCTACATGCCTCTGAACTGTATTACAATGAGGTTCCAAGGCCTATTTATTATTGAGAAACAATGGAAAACTCTAAACATCCAAAAACCTAACCCTAGGAGATGAAGCGCCAAACTATGGGCCCCATTTGGGTAAATTGGTACATCAACTTCTCGGGGTCATAACTTTGGCATACGATCTTCGTTTTACACGCACAATACCTCGTTAGAAAGATCTATTAGAGGAATACAAACCCGTGTTGCTCTCAATTTTCCCTAAAAACGTCGTTTACGGCCTCAAAATGGCTCCTAAAGTTCAGGAGCCAAAAAACTCCCAAAAATAGTAAAGGAAACTAAAAACCTAAAAGAAACAATGGTGGGGCTCCAAGTGGGATAGGTGGGTGGCCACAAATATCCACCTGGATCATTCTTCCCCCCTTAGGAAGCAATGGTCCCCATTGCGTTTAGGTCCTCCATGAGATGAGGAAACTTCTGTTGAACTTGGTCCTTGGTGAGCCACTTGCTCTGGTGAAGGAGTTGCCCTGCTTTGAAAACTCGATATAGTTCAATCCTTTGCTTTCACATGTTCTTGATCGTGTGTCCATGATCTGATTAGTTGTGGCTTGTTTAATGCAATCTGGATTTAACTATGTAGGTTTGATCTATTCTGCAGTGTCTGATGTGTCTATTAATGGTAGGAAGAATGGTCAAAGGCGGTTCACATTGAACACTGGGTGCAGGCCAAGGAATGAGGAAATGCTGAGCTCAAATGCATTGTATCCCATAGCCTTGGTAATGGTGTAATGACCATATTTGAGTGGTATGAGTTTCCAATAGGCTCCTATAAGGTGTTCCTTTTGCAAATGCAACCAAACTTTCGCCCACCTGAAACTTTTGTGGCACCCGATGTTGATCATGTCGCTGCTTGTACTTGGAATTTGATTTCTCTAGAATGTCGTGGACCTACTGGTGGATATGTTTGATGTGCTCCAGGAAGCTGTTTTCCTTATCAGTTGCAGACTGAACATGAGCCAAATCTGTTGGAGTAGCCGCAAATGACATGGCCACATCAACGAGACATAGTGGCTGGAATCCCAAGCCCACTTGTAAAGGGTTGTGGCCAGTTGAGCTGTGGAGAACTCAATTATAGCTATGTTGGACATAAGGGAGGCTCTCATCCCATGTGCATGGATGCTTTGAGTTGTACATGCGTAGAATATGTACGATCATTCTATTGACAACATTTGTCTAGCCATCAGTTTGGGGATGGAAAGCTGTGGACTTAGTGAGCTTGGTGTCTAGCATCGACCCAAAACTGGACCAAAATGTACTGAGGAACCTACTATCCTGATCTGAGATGATATACTATGGGATCCCAAATTGTACCCACACTCATTCAAAGAAGAGTTTAGCAGTGGCTTCCGTTGTGATATTCTTCTTATGGTCCGCCATAATGGCCATCTTTGAGAATCTGTCGACGACCACAAAAGCACAGTCATTGCCATTCTTAGTAGAAGGAAGGCTCAACATGTAATCCATGGAGATGAATTCCCAAGGTGTACTAGGGGTATGTAGCAGAGTATAGAGGCCTTGCTACTTAATGGTGGGTTTGGAAATGACTGAGGCAGTGCAGGATCAGATGTACTTCTCGACATCCTGTCGAAGATTCGGCCAATAGAAATAATTCTATAGTACTGCCACCATTTTCTCGACCCCAAAATGCCCAACAGCCTGACTGTAGTGTGCTTCCCAAATCATCTTGGCACACTCACTTGAAGGAACACAAAGGTTTCCCAGGTGGCATAATAGGGCATCCTAGATGTGAAAATCTAGAACTTTCTAACCCTCCAAGAGCGTCTGGTATGTGTGGCCGAATTCTAGGTCACTTTTGTAGAGAAGTGGCCAATCAGAAGTCTCATCCCCACAAGAGTTTAGCATGGTGTTTAATGCCATGATCAGTGGTTGGTTGAGGCAATATGAAACATCATTTGTGTTGCCCTTCTTATATTTGATATTCAAATGGAACTGTTGCAGGTATGTCGACTAATTCTTATGGCTATCATCCTGCAACTTCCCTTGCATCTGTATGAACTGCAGGGGCTGATGGTCTGTGTGGATTACCGTTTCCTTACCCAAAATGTAATGCTTCCATTGTCAGCAGGCCTGCACAATGGAATACATCTCTTTGTCATAAGTGGGATACTTTTGGACTGTGTCTTAAAGTGTCTCACTGTGATATGCCATTGGATGCCCCTGTTGAGTAAGGACTGCCCCAATAGCATAGTCAGAGGCATCCGTCTCGATCTCAAATGGTTGTTGCATGTTTGGTAATGTGAGCACTAGTGCAGAGCAGAGGCGATGTTTCAATCTATGAATGCCTTCTATTGAGATTCAAACCAAAATAATTTTTCTTTCGCTCCTCCCTTGGTGACTTCACTCAAGGGCCAAGTGATATGGGAGAATACCAACATGAACCTACAGTAGAAATTGGTAAGACCTAGAAAGTTGCGGAACTCTGTTAGAGTGGTTGGAGCTGGCCAATCCCGAATGACTTGGATCTTGGTTGGATCCACAGACCCCCCTCGTTCATCAACAAATGTATCCTAGATACTGAACCTGGGTCATCCCAAAAGTGCATTTCTCCAAATTGGCACATAGATTGTGTTGTCATAGCGTTTGGAGAACCTGTCGGATGTGGTGGAGGTTCTCTTCCCAACTCTAGCTGAAGATCAGGATGTCATCCAAGTATACCACTACAAATGAGTTGGTGAATGGCCACAAGATGTCATCCATCAACCTCATGAAGGTTGAAAGACCATTCGTCAACCCAAAAGGCATAACCAACCATTCGAAAAGGACCTCCTTGGCTTTAAAGGCAGTCTTCCACACATTGGAGGGTTCGATTGGTACCTGGTGATATCCTAATTTCAAGTTGATCTTTCTAAAATATTTTCCCCCCTTCAGTTGGTCTAGAAGGTCATCAATCCATGGGATTAGGTACCTATTCTAGACAATGATCTTGTTCAACACCCAATAGTCAATACAGAGTCTCCAAGTCCCATCCTTCTTCTTTACCAACACAGTTGAGCTCCCACAAGGTGATGAACTCATCCAGATGTGACCATTCTGCAGCAGCTCCTGAATCTACCCCTCGATTTCGTCGTTCTCCATAATGGAATGCCAATAGATTGGTCCATTGGGCAGTGGTGCACCTAGGGTCAGATCAATGGAGTGCTTGACCTAACAGTGCAAAGGCACCCTTGCGGGGGAGGTGAATATTTCCTCATACTCCTCCACAACCTTGTCCATTTTTTGTTGTCGTGCGAAGGGTCCCTATCTAGAGGTCGTGGCCACCGTATTCTTCTTTCCCCAAGGGTGTATCACCAGGAAAATGAATTTCATGATTTTGGAAATGAGCTTACTGCATTTTTTTGGAGTAGCCAAAGAGATGGCAGTAGGCAATGCTACCTTCGGTATCTTGTACAACTTATTTCCCAAAGTAACAATAACAACATGAGGCCTTGACTCATACACATTATGTCGCTTCCATAAGTATGGTTTTCCTAATAATACATCACTAACATCAAGGGGAGAAATGTCACATAATACCTCATCCATGAAGGGCTTGATATTGTATGGAAGGCGACACTGTTGGCTCACGCGAAGATCTCGTCCTTGGTGAAGACACCCAATTGTGTACGGTTGTGGATGTGCTGTGATCGGTAAGCTTAGCTGCTTCACGACCTCTACCAAAATGAGGTTCTTTTGGCTCCTGCTATCGACAATGAATCGTAGTAGGGAACTCTTTACCCACTTCTGGGAGTGGAAGAGGCACTCCCCCTCCTCTGGATCTTCGGGTTCCTCCTTTTGGAACTTCGTGGTGGAAACAGTGGCATCGGGCTCCGCATCGATAATTTGCTTCACTTTTTCATTCCCCTTGTCCAGTTCTGACTCAGATTCAGAACATGCATTTGGTTCCAAAGCCTTTAGCTTGGCCACCAATGACTGCTTGGCCCGACACTCACTTGTGTTGTTAGTGGAGCTCCTATGGAACTCACACCACTTTCCCGTGTCCTTCTTCGGCTTCACAGTGTTGTTCTTTGCTTGCAGCTTTGGCAGGTTGTCCTATCCCATCCCGCCTTGGCTTTTTCCTTTGTTATGTAGTTTGGGGGCACCTTTCCCTTGCTTCAAATTCGCAGATCCAAAGGCTTGCTTCTTCTGTTTAAAATTTTTCTCGATCTTGACAGCATATTGGTATGTTGTGCCGAGTAAGGAGATGTCCAGGAACTCCATCTCGTCCTGGATGTACCTATGTAGATAGCCACAGTACTTGAGAACCAAATTCTTCTTAGAATTCTTGATACCCAACTTTGCGCGAAAGGTATGAAAAACATTGGTAAACTCTACCACATCTTGGTCCCTTCCCTCTCGCAACATTGTCCACTTTATGTATTTATCCTCATAGCTCCTGACAGTGTAGTACTTCTCCTTGATGACATCCCAAAATGAGTTCCAAGTGGGCGCAGGTGAAAACAATGAGTTCGTACTTTCATCCTTCTGCTCACAATAGGTTTCCCACCAGTCCTTGACGTGGGGGGCTGTTTTGAGAAGTGCAAAAGTGATATTTTCATGGCTAGAAAATCATGAATGGAAAAATATCCTTCTAATAGATTTACCATTTGTCTATAACATCTACATCTATCTAACCCTCAAATATCGGAATGTCAAATTTAACTTGTACCTTAAAGGATGTGATGCTTCCAGAGTAGCTTCCAGAAGTAGATGCGTCACCCTTGGGTAGCCGCTGAAGGATCTGGGCAAAGTTGTCCATCATCACATTCCTTTGTCACTCAAGGGCTTCTTTGAGCATTATTTTGATAGGATCTTCCGCCCCCTCGTCTTTCCTTTCATCCGCCATGGGAGGCCGTCGAGATTTGTGAGGCTGGTCTTGCAAAGGTTTGACCAGTTCAAGCCCTAACTCCTTATATCCCGACCTCGTTGGGGACATGCAAAGAAAAACAGAGAAAGAGAAGGAACACAACAAATTACAGATATAACCATAAATCAAAGATGCAGTGGAAATAACACTTCATTTCGTTAATATCAAATACTGAAATATGCTTACAAACAAAATGGAAATAAGACTAGCTCAAGCAATGGTATCTTATCTCTTAGAAGAGATGTGGCAGCTACATGCCTCTAAACTATCTTACAATGAGGCTCCAAGGCCTATTTATTATTGAGAAAGAAGGAAAATGCTTAAACATCCAAAAATCTAACCATATGAGATGAAGCGCCAAACTATAGGCCCCGTTTGGGTAAATTGATACATCAACTTCCCAGGGTCGTAACTTTGGCATATGAGCTATGTTTGACATGCACAATACCTCATTAGAAAGATCTATCTGAGGAATACAACTTTCAAGTGAGGAACATGGGTCATAGACCAATGTGCTCCCGGTTTTCCCAAAAAAACTTCATTTAGGGCCTCAAAATGGCTCCGGAAGTTCAGGGCCTGAAAAACTGCCAAAAATAGTAAATTGTGCTATAGATAAGGAAATTGAAAAATTAAAAGAAACAATGGTGGGGGTCCAAGTGGAATAGGTGGGTGACCAGCAATATCCACCTAGATCAGGCACCCTGGTTTTGTGGACCTTTCAAAAATATTGAGAGGATTGTGCCAATAGCCTATTGACTTGCATTGCCTCCGATAGTGAAAGTCCATGATGTTTTCCATGTGTCATTTCTTAAAAATTGATTAGATATTTTGATCATGTGATTGAATGGTCTGTATTGCAGGTGGTGCTAGAAGGAGATTTCCATTTGGAACTATAGTGAATTTTGCAAAGAAATATGCTCATGCTCCATAACCGAGCAATCGAGCAGGTTAACGTGCAATGGAAGAACTTTGGGCCCAATGAAGCTACATGGTAGATGGGGAAATACATGCCCATTATGTATCCTTTCTCATTTGCTGGTTGAGCGAATGTTTTGATATATGTATTTAGTATATGTTTTGGTACATGTTTTGGTGATGTTTGGTATATGTTTGTTATGTTGTCATGTTGATTTTCATCTCAATGGGATAGTCATTGCAAATTTGCAACGAGATAAGTTATAAAGCTCCATGGACAGTATGTTTTTCTTACAACAACCTTGTTGGTTGTAGGTGTTGTTTAACACCAAGAATGGTGTTCCCCAAAGGGGGAGGGTTATGTAACAACCCTAGTGAAAATTTGATGTAATAAAAGTTAATAAAGAAAAAATAATAACCACGGTTAGTGGGACACTTATTCCCAATTCACTGTTGGGTAAAATCACAGTGATGGCGATCAATTGTGATTGATTAATCGTAAGGAAATCAATAAAGGCAATGGAAAAGGTTTTTGAAAGGAAAAATGGAATTTTTGGCACATTTATTTATGGAAATAATGGAAATTAGGAGAAAACGGTGAAAGGTCATAGGCTACATGTGACGAGGAAAATGAAGAAAATAGAGGCCTCATTAATAAAAAGGCTTCTAAGGAATACTACACAGACTTTTGTCTATTTAGTTTTGGAGCTCTCTGTCTATTCTCTCTCTCTCATACTCTTTGACACTTAGAGTTTCCTTGGAGAACTCTTGGAGAGTGTCGCATACATAGATATTTGGAGCAAGATTGCGAAGGAAGAGTAGGAAAGTGCAAGAGGACACTGAGACCAACAACTACAATGGGTTTTTCTTGTAGGTACTGAGTTGCATGTATCTTTTCCTCACTAGTTTTGGCATGCATGGCATATTCATGTGGGTTATGGGTCATGATCTATCATTGGCATGGAGTATTACCTTATTGACAGTGGATTTCCCTAGCCTTTCCATTTCCTAGATAGCCATGGTGTTGTGGGTTTATTTGTATTTTTTTCTAGTTGTTTCTAATGTTTACTTCAGCTTGGGTTGAGTTACTAGTTCCTGGATCCTTGGTTAGACAAATTCTCTAGAGCCCTGGAACAACTTCGGTTGAGTTACTAGTCCTGGATCCTTGGCTGTAAAAACACTCTAGAGACCTTGGTGGGTTGAGTTACTAGTCCTGGAGCCTTGGTTAGCAAAACGCTATGGAACCCAATGACAGCTGTGGAGTGAGTTACTAGTCTTGGAGCCTTGGTTGGAACAAACGATCTAGAGCCTTGGAAGGCTTAGGTAGATACCAAAATGGTGATGGTTTTGTGATGTATGACCATGAGGTGGAATCATTGTTTGATGGCTTGAGGTGGCTAAGCCTCTAGAAGTCATGGATGGTTTTGATTGATGTGTTTTATCATATCCCAGATTGATGCTTTGATTGATAATATGGAACGGGGTTGACTAGCTGAAGAGAGATTTGTCTCAGCCATGTCTATGGTTGGGTGGTTCGTGGAAGTCCCACAATTGTTTAGCCTTTGCATCATTAATATGAGGTTATTTCTCATTTTTATTTCATGAGTATTGTACTAGTTTATATGTGGATTATATGGTTGTTGTTTCCTTGGTATTTTTGTTGTTATTATGTTGGTTATGAACATTCATTATGACAATAGCTATGTATTTCTCTCATTGTGTTTTTAATTGTAAATTAATGAACAATGTATCTATGGCCTAATGGATGAAACTGCAGCTAATGTGTTGAGGCGTGAATGCTTCTTAGCGATTCTCAGATAAGTATGAGACCCCTAGGCTTAGAGCCATTGTTTAAACCTGTAAATTGCATATTCGGGACACGTTTGATGAGATTCATGTCATGGCTAGTAGGGGTCAAGTCAATCCCTTTTTTAAGTTATTTCATTTGTATCATTATTCCATTGTTATCTTTCTGTTTTGAAGGTGTCATTTATTTTTGGGCAATAACATGGGCTATGGGCTTGAAAAAGTGGCTCAAGTCTCAGGGACACAGGCACAAAACTAGGTAGAAACGTCCATGGATGCTAGCATACCCATGTTGTGGGAGCATCCAAAACCTGTTGGATGCATGCATGCCCATATCAAAGGAGCGTCTAGGGGTTAAATGGTCTAAAATATTAGTGGGACCTACGGGATGGTTACCCGAGAGGTTTAGATGGTGTCTGGGAGTCATGTTGTTGATGTGAAAGGTATGTATGGTGTGTTTCCATCAGTTCCACTTCCTTTAGGTGACCTAGGAGGTCGAGTCATATCGTACTAACTTCTCGTCACATGTTTACCCTGGTTTTCCAGTTACTTGGGTAGATGTTGGAGGAGTGTGTTGCAGTTATAATTTTATCGAGCTACAACTAAAAGGAAGTTACAAATCACTGATTTAATAGCTAAAAATGAATGGAGATACAACCCCAAATATTTAGCAACAACTATTGGAAGCAGTGACAACCCCTTATCTACAAGCTACAACTTGCTTGATATCAATGATTCATCTTACATCCATTTTTCAAACATGAACCATGAATTCCACCTCTACTTACAAAATAAAGAAATTTGTCCTTCTTCATGAATCACCAATATCTTTAACAATTTTTCATTGTTGATCACTTGAGCAACATCACCAACTCGACTTGTACCACAATCTGTTACACAATTACAAAATCCCTCAATCGATTGTTCTTGTAAATAATTTGGCTTGATATTTTTGGCCTCTTTAATTTTCTTGCATTGTTGCATGACTTTTTAATTTTGTCTTTATTTTGTTCACAATATGTCTCCTGAATGTGTTGTTCAAGATAACACCCTCTGTCCTACTATTATGAGCTCAAACTCAAAGTTGAATTGTAAATTTTTTCTATTCTAGCATTTTAAATTGTTTAATAGGGCTTTACTATAATTGGCAGGCTCTTAACATTAGCTTAAATTTCAATTTTGTTACTTAAAATGTCTATTCCTCCAATAATAGCCTTTAGGTCCTTTTTCACTAGCCCCTTATCGATTTTCAACATAAAACCTCGAGTTGTGACCTCCACCTTGGCCATTTAGGTGCTTAACCGCTTTAAGCCTATGAGTGCTAATTTCCTTTTATAAATATGTCTCCATGCCCTTGGTAGTTGCTACATAAAACCTTTTTATGGAACTTGGCATCGAACCCTTTATCTTGATGATATAAAGTTGTCCATATTTATAAAATTTCGCGCTCCATTGAGCAAGATGAGTAGTTAGTGGGGTTTTCTTGCTTCTCTTCTCATTGGTAGTTGTTGATAACTATATTGCCTCCATGTCCCATCATCTATCTCCCAACACTTTCCTTTTGTGCACTCTTAATTTTTTCTGGTATCATTCCTAAGGGATGATGTCTCCAGTGGGATCCTCTCACAACATCATGTGCCAATCACTGCACACATGGGTTGATTTGGCTCTGACAATAACTACATCAGCACACTATCTATCTATCTCACATTTCCTCTATACACCACTTCAAATCCTTCTATGGTCCTGCCATCAGGATGACGACATGCTAATGTCACTCATTCCACATGTTTCCATCCAAGTGGTGACACATGTCACCATGAAATGGCCCATTTGGGTACCTGAAAACACCAAATATGCATGCCACATGTCCAGCTCTCATTAGGCCACGCCGTGACTAATTTTACCATCCATCTGTGCACCTTTTTCATCTCTTCAAGCCAACAAAATGCTACTACCTATCTTCTCGCAGAGAGGAGAGAGAAGGGTCCCAACAACCTTTGTTTCTTCTCGTTTTCTTTTATAAATTTCCAAGGGTCCCGACAAGCCTCTCTTCCTTTCACCACATTTCTTGGTTCTTTGGAAAATAGCTTGTGGTTCGCGTGACCCCGCTAAGGATATTTATGGTTTTAGAGGGAAGGTGCACAATTAACCTTTGTTTTTGGCCTTTGATTGGTGGTATGGGAAAAACAACCCATTACACGACCCCCCTGCATCTTAACCATTAAAAGAACTCAACCCCACACACTTTCAATAATGGATGCATGTGCATGGTTGTTTATTTTCCTCCGAACCTACACCCTATTTAATGTTGGCTTGCATAATAACACTCATTCCTTACAGCACTCCTTACTTTTTCTATGGGATACACCCATCGGACTACCTTTGTCGAGATATTCGAAATGGGGGGTCAACCTTAAACTAATCAACATACTCTTCGCTATTATGTTGTAGGCCACATCTTCCCAATCCTTTGGATAGTGACTCCATTAACTATTTCTCTAACTTTGGAAATGTGATAAACATAAAACACATTCCAAAGAGGCCCCCCCATCCACTTAGCTCTGCAAACTTGACTTTTGGGGTCCTCAAATTTCACTGGCTATATCTGCTAATCTAAGAGGCTATTTTTGGACTTCCACATACTACTGGAAAGATATTTTGGATCTATATCTGTCCTAGTGGGTTTCATCTTCTCTTAAAGATATTTTCTACACTAGAAATTCCTTCAAAGTCATCTCGACCACTCTCTACTACTTTCGATCTTCATCCTTATACTTGTGCATGATCCTGAACACCAGTGTCCTTCTTTGACATCTTTGAAATCTTTTCCCATCTGTTTCCATCAATGACAAAATATTTCCGGCATTGTCCCCTTTTGACATTGAAGGAAACACCATGACCAAACAAAACATCCCCATGCAGGCATACCAACAATGATTATCCCAAATCCAATGATTGGATGCATATCACTTGATCTGAAATGATGGTTTGATGACTTGTTATGCTTACAAGAACCTCCCACTCAGTTAAACAAATAAATGATATAGCTTATATATGACATTTGCGGAATTAAATACTTGAAACAGGTGTATGTCTTTTTCTTTCTTAACTGTTTAAGTTATTTCAGTCCATTTGTTTATGCTGATATTAAACACATATAACAGCCATATAATGCAACAAATAAACATCTACACATAAGAACAAATTTAATCTAGGAGTTCACTCAAATATCGTGGGCTACGTCTCCTTCAGCTTTTGTCATCTTGACTTGGCTCTTTGGGATCATGGCAAAGTTTCTTTTACAAGTTCCACACTTAACTTAAAAGGTTATTGAACTAAACCAGTGGGCTTAGAATACCATCTATATCCCTGTCATGGTTGTCATCACTCTACAAATAGTTCTAAGCTCCCTTAGACTTGATTCCTTCAATCAGTGCTCTAAGCTACCGTTGGCATCTTGATGGCACTAACTCCTTCAAAATTCTTTAATTGTCATTGAAACCTCACCTATAGTCTCCATCATGTATCAGACACCAAAAATAGACTGATCATTTGCTCAAAATAAGCACTATCCCCAAACTAGGCCTTCCTCCACAGTTGGCACTGGGCTTCCTGAAACTTCCCTGTAGCATCTTGGCCTTTAGAACTCTTCAAATGCTTCTACAAATCCCTGCAATGGATTCAGAATTCTCATTACAGTTAGGAATGACTATTGGTTCGCTAAGAACGAGTAATGGTAGCTCCTTCAACTACCTCCAACTCCTGGTGGCCCTAAGCTCCATAATCTTCCTAGATAAAAATCTCTATGAAGATGACTTCTTCAGCTTCTATGGACCACTCCATTGGCTTCATAAGGCTCCAATTAGCCTAGCTAGCCTCTTGTTTCACTCTCTCTGGTCAAAAACGGCTCCTGGAGTGCATTTAATCAATATCCCCTATTGATACTCCACCAAACTTGGTGAACTGGCACCTAACTCTGGATAAACCTAGCATATCCACCTTTTTTTATCCACTCTGCTAAACTAAACTGTCGGAGGTAGCCATTACAATAAATATTCATCACGTATGTGGGTGGTATAACCTCGGCGATTAGGGCTAATGATGGCGGTCGTATTAACCTTCAACCACATGGGAATGCATTGCAATCGACGGTTAATTTGGCATTGGCTTCATGTGAACAATTTATGGGGATTGCCGATAGGTAAAACCACTAGTGGTCCTAACCCCGAATTCTCAAACTGTTACAAAATAAATATGCAACGTAACCATTATATGTTAAGAAACAACGTCAAGAAGAGTTGGTAGAGCATTGTCCTGTCTTGTCGGAGGTCACAGGTTCGATTCAATCAGACCCCTACAAATTTTGCATAACCATTCTAGGGCCACGTGGCAGCCTCCGGACTTGCCACATGTCAGCACCTAATTGGTCCCCAAAAGGGAATATTCTAAGGAATATTCCCAGGGAATATTCTAAGGAATATACTCTTTTTAATTTTTCCAAAAACCAAATTAATCTTGGTCAAATTTCCAAAAATTGCAGTTTATTTGACTTTTCAAATTGTGATAACTCCTTCATATGGTGTTAGTTTTTTGAACTGTTCATGGTGCTGGAATCAAGAAGACAACATCTATCTGGTCACTCAGTTTCGACACTCTTTCGAACACATTGAAATTTGAGCTATCAATTAGGTCATTGATCAATATCTGATCATCACTCTTTTGAATGTTGCTCCCCCGGAGATGCATTTCTCTTGTGCTATACAAAAGTTGCTTTGCTGATTTTGATCATGCATCATGAATTCTCCTTTATTTTATTTGATCAATAAGACCACTCCCTCTTAGACATCTATGGAAAAGACACCAACATGTTCCCCCAACAACCTTACTCCCCCTATCAACGATATTCCTTTGTCTTGCTGATCCTATGAACCTAGAAACTATATCTTGATATGTTGAATATATACTAACTACATTTCTTCCTCTCGAGCTAATGGAGGGAGGCAAGAGGAAAACTACCAATCCTTTCCTCAAGTACTCAAATTTTTAACTAGTGAGAGGCTTGTTGAAAATATCAACAACCTATTATTTTTTAATGACATACTCCAACTTCAAAATCTGATTGGAAGCTTTCTCTCTCAAGAAATGGTACTTGATTAGAATATTTTATGTGTTGGAGTGAAGAGAATGATTCTTTGACATGCTTATGGAAATTGTGTTGTTGCAAATAATGGATATAAGTTAATCATAAAACGCTGGTAGATCTTGCAAAGTCTCCTTCATCCACAATATTCAATTGCAACAAGAACCTGTTACAATATACGTTGCTTCAGTTTTAGATAAAGAAATAGAAGTTTTCTTCTTACTCAACTATGAAACTAGACATTCTCCAAGAAATAAAGCACCACCACTAGTGCTCTTTCAGTCATCTATATCACCTGCCTAATCAACATCAGTATCAAAGGTCAACGAAAAGTATTTACCTCTTGGACACCATAGCCCACAATCCATTATAGATCTTAAATATTTTAGAATCATCTTGGTTGTTAGTAGATGGCTCTATTTGGGGGCTACTTGAAATCATCCAATAATACCGACAATCTACATGATGTTTGGTCTTGAAGCTGTCAAATATAATAGTCTACAAATAATGGATATGTATAGAATCTGATCAACTTCAGGTGATTCATTAGTCTTACTAAGCTTACAACCAATCACCATTGGTGTGCTCACTAAAGATAATTCCTATATGCCAAAATTTTTCAACACTTCCTCAAGATATTTTATTTGTGAAATGAAAATCCCTTTGGGGGTCTGTGCAATTTAAAATCTAAGGAAATAAGAAATTTCTCCAAGCACGGACATCACAAACTTTACCTTCATATCTACTGCAAACTAGCATGTTAATAAGTCTGAATCACTAACAAAAATAATGTCATAAACATACACAACCACCACTATGAATTTTCCATCCCTTGATTTGACATATAAATTGTTGTCAATTGCACCCCTTTTGAATCGACACCTGAGAAGGTAGTTGTCTAGCTTGGAATAGCATGCCCTAGGGGTTTTCTTGAGACCATACAAGGGCTTCTTACGTTTGTAAACATAATCATGCTTCTCTGTGAGCTAAAAACTTTCTAGTTGTTCTATGTAAAATTCATCTTGTAATTATCCGTTTACAAAGGCATATTTGACATCCATATGTATATTTTGAATTTGTTAAAACAAACAAATGCCAAAAACATTCTGAATTCCTCTAATCTTGCAACAGGAGAAAAATTTTCATCCAAATCAAGTCGTTCAGTTTGAGCATAACCTTTTGATACCAATAATGCCTTTTTTTACCACTTCTCCACGAACATCTAACTTATTCATAAGGTCCCATTTTAGGTCAATTGAATTCTTGTTTATTGGACTAGGAACAAATTCCCATGCCTAAATTTTCTCTATTTGGTCGAATTATTCATGAATTACTTTTAACCAATTATGATCTTAACTGGCTTGTGCAACATCCTTTGGTTCTTCCATTGACAACAAGGCTACATGTGCTTCTGTATGGAGATTGAGAAACTTCCTTCCTATCCGAACAACAATTTTTAAATCACCAACAATCTAATCAGCTCGGTGATATTTTTGCACATACCTTGAAGGATCCCTGGCTTGAGGGTTGGTGGGATCTTCATTGTCTTCTTCTAAAAGTGGATGATGGTCCTTCTCTTTATTGGTAAATGACTCATTAGCGCTAGTATTAATTGATTGTTTTTCTTCAGATTCAAGATATTCATCCACTTTGACATTAATGGAATCACCACTCCTCTTGGTATTCTTATTATAGCATCAATATCCTGCTGTTTTGAGAGTATCCAAGAAAAATGCCTTCATCTGCCTTTACCTCAAACTTACCAATCTTGTCATCATTCCTCTTGATGCAACACTTGCTTCCAAAAACTATAAAGTGCTTGACAATTGCAGGTCTACCATACCAAAGCTCATAGGGAGTTTTGTCATTGCTTGGTCTAAAATGGGAGTTGTTGAGTATCGCTATTTCTATATGAATGGCTACAACCTAAATATTTGTTGCACTTTATGTATATCCATCATAGCTCTGACTAGCTATTGTACAATCTATTTTCTCTCTTTGCAACACCATTCTCTTGTGTATTCTTTGTTATTGTGAACTTCTTTTTGATCCATGATTCTTGAAAAAATCATATAATTCCTTTGAAGTGAATTCACCTCCATTATCATATCTTATGCTCTTGATTTTTCAATCAGTTCCATTTGCAGTCATGGCTTTGAACACTTTAAACTTTTCAAAGGCTTCAGATTTTTCTCTGTAAGAAAATCAATGCACATCATACTGCTAAAATCATCAATGATAAGCATGAAATACAATTTACCTATGGGTGATTGGTTCTTAATGATCCACGCAAGTCCATGTGCACTAGTTATAATGACTATGATGATGAGATTTTCCTTGACTTGATTAGAACTCAAGTTTTCTTACCTAATTGACAAGATTTGTAGATCGTATTCTCTAGTTTTAAGAGTTTAGGTAAATCCTTAACAACATTATTATTTCTTAGTTTGACTATCTCATCAAATTTCAAATGTCTAAGTCTATTATGCCACAAACAACTTTCACTGATCTTTGATAGGAAACACCTCTTTGTTTTCTTCTTCAAAAAATACACATTTTTTTATGTTCTCACAACTTCAACCATTATTTCACGTGTTCCTGTGGACTTGATTTGATATTTTTTAGGTTTAAACTCACATCATAGACTTGATCACACATATGTGACACACTGATAAGGTTATGCTTCATCCCATCAACACATAATACATTGTTTTCTTTACCTTTTCCATTAGATAGGCTAACAACTCCTTTACCAACAATCCTTCCCATTGCATTGTTACCAAAAGGTACATTACCCTTTTCAACTAGTTTCCACGCTAAGAACTTGCTTTTGTCTCTTGTCATGTGCCTGTAACAACCATTGTCAACATACCAATGGATCCCTTCATTATGAGCATACAAAACAATATCATATTTCTCTATTTTCTCCTTTTCTTTCTAGGCCTTGGGCTTTTGTTTATTTTCCTCAATAACTAGTCCATGCCTCTTCTCCTAAAGTCTGAAATCAATTGTTATATGCCCAAAAATTTTACACTTAAAACATTGAACCAGATAGTTCAAAGGAGAAACATAATTGTTGTACCTAGTTTTCCTTTTCCTCTGATGATTCCTTCTTGTTTATATGAGTTTCCTGTAGGATAGAATGACTCTACAGTTTGCTTCTTTGTGGCCACAATTAGTGTAGGTGAAATAATATCCTAGAAAATATCAGCATACTTTGAATTCTATCGTCTACATTGGGTTGTCTTTTGATTGTTTCGTATTAATTGAGCAACATTTTTCTTTTGTTGTTGCTAATAAACCCTTAACTAGTTTTTTGACAACATATCTCCTTTTTGTTGATGTGTTGTATCTTCCTTTGTTGTTAGCACAAAAGTGATTTTTTTCTTACCCTTTAATTTTTATGTTGCGCTGCACTCAGCCTCAAATCTAAGACTATTTTGATCTTTGAAGACTCATTGTGCTTCCAGTATTTCATTTAAATTATCAGTCCCTTTTCTGAATTCCTTATTGAAGCTCAACTATGTTTTTTCCTTTTCTAACTCTTTCTTGAGAAAAATAATTTGACCTTCAAGCCTTTCACAAGCTTGATCCTTCTCACACAACTGTTGATTTAAGGAATCTTGAATTTTCTTACCTTCTCCAATTTGCAGGAGAAATGGCTCAACAACTTCAACTTCTTCTTTGATCAATGACTCCTTCCGTGACTTATTTTTCTTTCTTTGTCTTTATTTTTCTTCAAGTGCACTCACCAATTCTCCTTATAGGTCCACTTCAACTTCTTCAACATCATAATAATTAATGGCTTCAACTTGCATATTTTCTATGGTGATCAACATTAATTCTTTTGGGATTTCATCATCTATGTCCTCATCTATGAAGTGGTTAACTTTAATTTCAGAGGCACTATCTTCTTGAACTTTAAGACCTCTCCTTTTAGCTTTCTTTCTATCTTTCTGCACTTTCTTGAATTTTTCTCTTTGATCATAATATTTCTTCTTCTTTTTAGGACACTTTAATTCATAGTGAGAAACTTTCCCATAGTTAAAACACTTAAAGGATAGCTTAACTTTATACTTTCTTAATCCCCTCTTGAGCTTCCTCACGAACTTGGCTTCTTCTTCATCTGATTCAAAAAATGAATGATCATGCTCTTCCTTGGGCTTTCTATTTGCTTTGAAGGATGACTCTTTTTCTGTAGGTTTGTCATTTCACATTCTCCTCATAGGAATTAAGAATCCCAAGTAATTGATCTAGACTGAGAATGTTTATATTGGTCGTTTGTTCAATGGATGAAAACTTGGGATTAAATCTTTGAGGAATAAATATTAACACCTTATGAACTACCACTACTTCATTTAGCTTCTCATCAATACCTCTTATGTTTTTCACAACTTCATCAACTCTTAAGAAATGAAATTGCAATATTTTCATTATCATGCATCCTCAAATACTTGAATTGCATTCTAAAACCTCGAATTTTAGCTTTATTTCCCTTTTAGTCACCTTCACAGAAACTACTCATCTTGTCCTTTATAGCTTTGGAAGTCCAATCCATCACTTTGACAAGTTCTCATTCAAGTAGGCTAGGTAGCAAGGAATTCATGGCTTTAGCATTGCATTTAAACTCCATCTTTTGATATTTGGTAATCACTTTTCGAGGATTTTGATATTCTTCTTCCACAACATCCCACACATCAACTCCAAGTGACGCAATGTAGGTCTTCATCTTACTTTCAAAATCACATATTTTGTTCCATTGAACATTGGTGCCCTATTGGTAAATCCTCCTTCCTAGTTTTCCATGGTATCTGATCTTTCTTCAAGTTGTTCAACTAATATCAAGTAACTACACTGTGATACCAATTGCTGGAAACCAATACAATACTTGCACGAGGGGGGTGAGTCAGTATTGTATGAATTTTAACAACTTAAAAACTTTCTTTCACTTATGTAATGATATTAGGACTCCATAAACAATTCATTCACATGAGCATGACACCAAATAGTATTAGTAACACAAGGAACACACATATTATCCAAACTTCTCTTGAATTTTTTCACAAGACAGGCTACAACTTACTGTTACAAATTTCTTTGGCTACTACCAGTAGGAAGCTACAACTCCCTAATTTATTAGCTAACTGAATGGAGCTACAACCCAAAATATTTACCAACAACCACTGGAAGGAGCACAACCCCTGATCTGCAAGATGCAACTTGCTTGACATCAATTATTAATCTTTCATCCATTTGTCAAACTAGAACCATGAATTCCACCTCTGCTTATAAAATAAAACAATTTGTTGTTCTTCCTCAATCACCAATACCTTCAGAATTTTTTCATTGTTGCTAAAACCAATAACATCACTAACTAAACTTGTATGATGATCTATTACACAATTTCATAATTCCTCAATTGATTCTCCTTATAAATAACTTGGCTTGATATTTTTAGGCTCTTTTCTTTTCTTACATTCTTGCATGAATTTTTAATTTTGTCTTTCTTCTATTCACACTATGTCTCCTAATTGTTTTCTTGAATATAACACACCTTGTCCTACTATTCAAAGCTCAAACTCTAATTTGAATTGTGAATTTTTTCTATTCTGGCAATTTTACAGGGTTTAATAGGGCTTTACTATAATTAATTGTCTGTTAAATTTAGCTTAACTACAAATTTCGCTACTTAAACTATATGTTCTTCCTTTAGCACCTTTTGCATTGGCCCCTTGTGTATTTTCACCATAAAACCTTGTGTCATGACCTTCATCTTGGTCATTTAGGTGCTTAAATGCTTCAAGCCTTTGAGTGCTAATTTCCTTTTATAAATCCACCTCCGCATCCTTGGTCACTACTACATAAAAACTTGTTTTTGGTTTTGTCTCTCGACTCTTGATCTGGACGATATAAAATTGTCCATATTTATAAATTTTTGGGCTCCATTTAGTGGGATGAGATGTCAGTGGGGTTTTCCCACTCTGCTTCTCATTGGTTGTTGCTGACAATTGTACTACTTCCATGTCCCGACATCTATCTCCTACCACTTTCATATTGTTCACTCTTAATTTCTTTCAAGATCATTCCTCAGGGATGGTTTGTCTAGATGGTGTCCACCCACTACATCATGCACCATTCACTACACACCTAGGTTGAGTTGGCTCTATGAACCGCTACTTCATCCTGAAGCTTATTCAACTAATATGTTCCTCTGTTCTCAACGTCAAATCCTTCCCGGGTTCTTCCAGCAAGATTAAATCATGCTGATGTCACTCATGCCACATGGTGCCATCCGAGGGGTGACACATGTCACCCATAAATAGCCCATTTGGGTAACTAAAAAATCCAATCTGCATGCCACATGTCCAACTCTCTTTAAGCCATATCATTTCTGACATGATCATCAACCTATGCATGTTCGTCCTCTTTGCAAGATAATCAAATGTTGCCACCTGTCGGTTGTGAGAGAGGAGAGAGAAAGGGTCCAAGAGACCTTTGTTTTTCACTTTTTTCCTTTATAAATTTCTAAGGGTCCTGCCCTGCCTCTATTCCTTTCTCCATGTTTTTTGGTGCTTTGGAAAACTTCCTGTGGTTTACGTGAGTCTGCTTAGTGTGGTTGTGGTTTTAGAGGGGGGTGTGAAGTTAACATTTGCCATTGATCTATAATTAATGGTGTGGGAAAAAAAACCATTTCGTGACCCCCCCACGTGCTAACGGTTGAAGACACTCGAACTTGTGCATTTTCAATCATGTGTTGGTGGGGACACGTGGCTCTTGATTTTGCTTTGAACCTGCACCCTATTTAATAGTTGCTTGCATCTTTCCAATCATTACTTAAAGCGATCTGTACTTTTTCTCCTCATACACCTGTCGGGTTACCTCCACTGGGCTAGTTATTATGGGGGATCTACCTTCAACCAATCAACAAGCTCTTTGTTGCTATGCTATTAACTACATTTTCCCATTCCTTTAGATAGTGGCTTCATTAACTTTTCTAATAACTTTGGAAATGTGCCAAACATAACACACACTCCAAAGAGGGCCCTCCATCAACTTAACTTTGCAAACTTGACTTTTGGGGTACTTAACTTTGACTAGTTATATATATTGATACAAGAGGCCATCTCTGGGCTTCCATATGCCACTAGAAATATTTTTCAAAAATCTATCCATCTAGGTGGGTTTCATCTTCTCTTGAAGAGATCTATTGCCTTATAATTTCCTTCAAATGTATTTGAACCACTCTCCACTAGTGTTGATCTTCATCCTTCTTTTTGTGCCTGATATTGAACACCCGTGTCCTTCTTTGTTGTCTTTGACATCTTTTTCCATCTGCTGCCATCAATGAAAACATACTTCTAACAACCCAAAGGTAAATATTTTTCACTAACTATTTTTACTGATGCTGATTCGATAGGTGAACTAGATGATCTAGAGAGCACTAGCAGTGGTGTGTTCTTTCTTGGTGGATGTCTTGTTTCATGGTTGAGCAAGAAGCAAGCTTCAATTTCTCTCTCTAATGCCAAAGCAAAATATATAACAATAACTTCTTGTTTCACTTAACGTTTATTAATGAAGAATAATTTACAAGATGTATAAGTGATATATGATCAACTTATTCCAATTATTTGTGATAGTATAAGTGCAATCAACATGTCTAAGAAACTTGTTTTCCATTCAAAGTTAAAACATATTCCAATCAATTACCATTTCCTAAGAGAGAAAGTTCCAAATCATATTGCTAAGTTGTAGTATGTACCTACAAAAGGGTAGCTTGTATATTTACCAAACCTCTCCCAAGTCATCAATTTCACTACTTCAGCCAAAGATTTGGAGTAGTTCCTATACCTCCCTTCACTAGATCATCCTCAAATGGAAGAAAGGAAACCACCAAGTACTCAACATATCAAAACAAATTTGTTAGATCCACAAAATCAACTAGAGAAGGGGATATTATTTGCAAGGGGAGCACATTAATTTTCTTTGGCATTGATGTCAAAGGGGGAAAGTACAACAAAGGTGGAGTAGTACTAGAAGGAGAAAAAGTAAGAGAAGGATAATTTTCTTTTATGCTGGTGTTTTTGGTGTTTCCATCAATGCAAAAGGGAGAGAATATTAGATATAGGTTGACAAAGGAAAATATGAGTGCAAGCAAGTTAATGAAGGTGCATAAAAGTTACAGTCATTTTCAGTATAGCAGAGCTCACAAGTGCAGATGGGAATGGCTCAGATGGATAGATGTCAGAAGGATATTTCCAAGGATATATTGAAGTCTGACAAAGACATCCTGGATCGAAAGATATGGATGATAAAATTTTGTAGGGTGAAAATCAAAATTCATTTTAGTTGCAACACGCTCATCATACATGTGACAACCAAGTAGGCATGCACGTGGACCACGTGGAACAATAAAAATATTACGGGGTTTGTGTTCTCAAAATATCACCCAAATTTTGTTCAAGTCTATTACAAGCAAGAAATGGAGGTCTCCATGGAATCCATGTAACCCTGAAAGACATTCCCCAGAAGTTTCAAGGTGAGCACAAGATGAGGATTTGAGATGACAGGGCATTAGGAGTACATGGCTGAGTGACTATGTAGCAGAGAATGTGTTCATTGGTGGAAGCCAAAAAGTGGAGAGGCCCCATTGGACAACTCACCTTGAAAGTGTTTCCTAGGTAGATCCAAAGGCACGCGCAAGAGAAAGTCCTAGAGACAGGGGATCCATGGTGAGGTGGAAAAATGAGTTGGGACAATGGACCAATGAAAGGAAGTGCATGAGGTGGGCCCATACAACAAGTCACCCCAAAGGAAACATTTTATCAAATGAAATTATTGAAAAAACACAGACCCGGGACCCCTCTCATGGCATATAATGACATAACACCAATGAGATGGTGACACGTGGCATGTAGATTCGGAATTTTCAAGTACTTAAATGGGCTTAAAATGAGTGACACATGGAACCATTCACTGAGGTACATGTGGCACCCTTGAAGAGGTGATAGATAGGCTAGAAGACATTTCTCCCCAAAATATTGGAATGGTGCACATGCTTAAGCATCTAGGGAGAATGATTTGGGACATGGTGGATGGGACAACTCATATTGGTTGTGATGTGATTGGTATAGGTGTGTGATAGAGGTCCCACTTAGACACGTAATCCTGGACCCCAGAAGGCCAAAAACCTCAGAGGTTTCAAAGAGACCAACGTGGAGTTTCATCAGGTTGATGAATCACTCAGACATGTTACAAAAAAAGTGGCATACAACTAGAGAAACATACCATGCGAAGGTGCATAAGTGGCATGGAAAAATTGTCCCAAAAGACATGCAATCTCAGAAGATTAATCATGGAATAAAACAGAGGCACACAACTTGTTTTAGTCGGGGGCTAGAGGCTTGTCACTAGGACTTGGTCCCATGTGCGTAGTGTGTCCATGGGTGTTGAAGGTTGAATGAATATCGATGGTTAACTGCTCGAGACCAAATTCCAAAACATGTCGCAGTGGTTATGTCATATAGTTTCACACTATTTTAATGATGGAAGGATGGACCATTCCATAGTCATGATTTAAGCACCTTTATATGCTAGTTCAAATGGATGAATTGGTTGGTGTTATATACCTAGCGGGGGTAATATGGGGTACCGAGGGAGGTACCCAAGGTAATAATGTAATAATGGGATGGGCCATAGTAATAAATAAGGTGGTTAACCCATGTCATGTAAGGGACCACAAGTAGTTAATAATAATGTAAGGGGCCCATGGTATTAGTTGATGGTATGAGGAAACCATGGTAATGATGCATGGTATTGTATGTATGAGGCCTATATAGAGGCTAGAGACTCCACATGGAGATATATGAAGAGAAGTATTCTTGTATGAACATGCATATGGCTTGTGGAGTATTCTTCTTCCTTAAGGAGTGAATGTATGGTGTTGCCCTGCCATAAGGGTTTGATAATAAAGAAGCATTTCTATCTATTCATATCTTGTTATTCTTGGGTTATTTCTATTATCATAATATTTTTGGTTTAGATCTACAACAAGTGGAGGGATACATTGTGGTTTAATTTAAACGATGAGGCTACAAAATGGTGGAATTCACTGGACCACAAGCAGTTGACCAAACTTTCAGATGTAGAATTTGAACTATTCCTTTTAGACAAATGGTCTCGGGCTACGAAAAAGGAGAATGAAACACATAAGGGGCTATTTCCTACTGGTATATCCTTATTACAGGTTCATGGTGATTTTTATGCTTCAGATATGGATAACATGGATGTTGTTTTGGGATACCCTTGGATGGAATTAGTGGGTACTATCAATATTAATGTACAGAAGAAATTTCTGAAGCTCTGGTATAAAAAGAAGAAAATTACATTACAGGATATTTCTATTAATAAACAGATAGAGTCCAAGGAGGTGGAAGCAGAAGATGTTCCAGGGTCTGACATATCAGATGATGAGCAGTTGATGGTCGACAATCAGACCCAAACAGAGGCTGAAGCAGATAAGGTTACAGGTGTTGATACATCAGAGGAGGACTCAGTGGTTGAATTCATATTGGAAAAGAAGACACCACAACAGGCACCTCAGCAGGGTGAATTAAAAAAGACACCGTGGGTTAAAGCTTCAACATATCATCACCCACATCACCCCGCAAGAAAAAAACCAACAAGATGGCAACCTATTAGCCACAAGGACAACAACCCCCGTATGATGGATAGCGAGGAGCGAAGATCCACCTTCTACACATCAACACAGAAGAGCTGCCACGGTCAACTTCCATCTCAAGCGAGCGAGGCACCAGCGAGATCGAGGGTTCACCTTTCTCTTGGATGGCTAGATGCACGTGCATGGTATCAGTGGACTACTCTTTTGAGTAGATCTTATAATTTGTTTCTTCCCATGTTTCGGGGACGAAACATTCTAAGGGGGGTGGAATGTTATATACCTAGGGGGGGTAATATGGGGTACCGAGGGAGGTACCCAAGGTAATAATGTAATAATGGGATGGGCCATAGTAATAAATAAGGTGGTTAACCCATGTCATGTAAGGGACCACAAGTAGTTAATAATAATGTAAGGGGCCCATGGTATTAGTTGATGGTATGAGGAAACCATGGTAATGATGCATGGTATTGTATGTATGAGGCTATATAGAGGCTAGAGACTCCACATGGAGAGATATGAAGAGAAGTATTCTTGTATGATCTTGTATATGGCTTGTGGAGTGTTCTCCTTCCTTAAGGAGTGATTGTATGGTGTTGCCCTACCTTAAGGGTTTTGATAATAAAGAAACATTTCTATCTATATTCATATCTTATAATTATTGGGTTTATTTATATTTTCATATATTTCCGGGTTAGAGCTACAACAATAGAGGCACTAAACACTCATCTATTATGACAAATGAATAGACACGTAATAGATGAAGAGCTTAAAAGCATAATGCAAGTTTCTATTTATTGCTTGGAGAGTTATGAGAACATGGAAAAGATGTCTATTTCAAGAGGGTAAAAAACTAAGTGAGTTTAATAGTTAATAATATTTTTTTGGTTATGAAAATTGTTAATTTTCTAAATCAATTAGTGTTTTAGGGATTAAGGCTTAATGGTTTTTCTTTTAAATTTCACTTTACTGGATCACTAGAGCATTACTTACATTTTTTAGAAGTAGTTGGAAATGGATAATAATGGTTTTTCCAACAAACTCACTATCTTGAAATGGGGATGACAAAATTCTTTTCTTTGTTTGTAAATTCATGACACAACTTGCACTTATCTTCCATATTCTCATTCTCTTCTCTAATTAACATGGGTTTGCCCATCTCAAAGTCTGTCTAAATTTCAAGTGAATTTTTAAACCATGGCATGGGAAAATGCCTATAGATTTGGTGTTGAATCTAATAAACATTTGTATGATTGAATGGAATGGTTTGAGCTACAATCTATCTAACTGATCTAGGAAAGGTAAATCGACAATGATGAGTTATTAAGTAGTATAGTCATAAATCTGCCAACAACTTTAAAATATACCCCAATATGTTGACCTCATAAAGGATAGGTGGAGTAAGTAGTAAATGGTATTCCAGAAAACATAAGAAAATAAGTAAATAAAAACATAAAAACATAAGAAAATAATACCATATCAAGAATGGCATGGCATAAGAAGGCATATATATACAAATGAAAATAGTTTCAAAATCAAATGTAAATGTAAATAACTAAATTTTGTCAAAACATTTCTTAAATTTTTATCTAAATTTTTTTCAACGTAATTGTAATAATTTTAATACTTTCCTTGATAATTTTAAAATATACCAATAACATTTTAAATATTTATATAATTTTATTTATTTATATATATAAATTGGTTGATTTTAAATCGATTAACGTTACGATTAATATAAGGAATACTTTATTATTTTAAAAATTTGTTAATATTAAAAAGATCTAAACATTTTCATTAAAAAAAATCGATTTTTTTTTTTTTAAAGTATGTCTCCTCACACCAATATAAGTTTGGTTAAAATAATTAATAAACTGTTGTGCAGCAGGTCCATGTGCGCAAGCTGAAATGATTTCGATAAATAAAATATTTACTTTCTGGTGAAACACATTTATTTTTATGTGGAATATTGTATTTTAGTATATTTCATGATAGTGTAGGGAATCTGGTATGAAATGTAATGAAATGATATTTTAATGTTTACGAGATTAAAAATAGTTTATTGAGGGAATTTGGTATGAAATGTAATGAAATGATATTTTAACGTTTACCAGATTAAAAATAGTTTATTAGACTATTAATTTTCTGTTTTTCGTTTTTTGCAATTCAATCGTTTTCTAATTTAAATTGATGATGAGTTGACCCAACCTTCCAACAATCCTCTCACTAAAAAGGCAATGCCAAGGAACTGATGCTAACATGTTTTCATAACTTTCTTTGATGTCTTTGATTGCATCACATTCCAAAATGAAATGTTTTTCCCATTCCACAACCCTAGATGTGCAAAATGCATCATGTTCTCATAACTTTCTTTGATGTCTTTGAATGCATCACATTCCAAAATGAAATGTTTTTCCAATTCCACAACCCCAAATGTGCAAAATGTACACACCCGTTCTTCCCAAGCTTCTTTAGGCATTTTCCACCATCTTGTTTCACATCGAAGTTGATGTGAGTTGGTCCTTAATTGAGGAATAAGCACCTTTGCCCTCCACGAAATGCTAGCTCCAATGAACTCCTTTTGTTGTGTATCACAAGTAGGGTTGAATTCCTCAATGTAATATTTCTTCTTTCTACCCAACTCTTTTCCCCATACCTTTTTATGAAACTTCTCCATAACAAAATCCTTTAGCTCCTTACTATTTGTACGACAGGTATTGAGGTAAATATTCTATTTTTGCATCCATGTGTAGTTTTGTTTCATCCATGTTTTCTTTCTGTCACTCATACCTTCATTGAAGATAACATTTAGCCATCTACCTACTCTCATTTGCTTAATTCTTTTTAGATATCTTATGAACCACACCATAGCAATTGCTTCAATAGGAGTTGCTTGTAGTGTGAGTTGAGACATGATAAATTATCATTTTTTATGTAAAAATATTGAGTTTGAATGCCTGTAAATTTTTTAATGCTTTTTCTTTTTCTTCGCCTAAGATTTTTTCATTGTTTTTTTCCATAATGTTAAGAAATAAAAGGTTATTATGATTACATGATCATAGTTTATGATAATGATCATTATTTGTTTTTTCCTTTATAGATTTATCATGTGTTCAATTTTATTAGTATGTTCATTTTTATAATCTTTAGTTTCGATTTTTTTTTATGGGGGTGTTTGCCATACCCTGACCTAATTTATATAGGAAATTGTTATTTTCGAAGAAATTGGTAACTGTTTTTGTAATTTTCTTTCAATTGATTTTATCTCAGCTAAAATGTGTATGAAATTGAATTTAGTGAAAGTCTTAACTATTTTTTTACTATATCATAATACAATGTAGACACGGTTAATAATACCAAGTTCTTGATTTCCTTATAGGATTCGTCAATAATCAAATTATTAGAAAAAATTTGTATAATAATACTCATCTCTCTAAAACTAGTTAAAAAATATTAAACACAAAGGATAACAAGAAATGGAGAAGACATATTCATAACCAATTGTTCCAAAGTCACATGAAAGTAATCGAGAATCATTGTAATTGATGAGGTCCAAAACCCTCCCTCTAAAGGTTGTGATGTTATGTACTTATTGTCTTTTGTTTATATGCGAACAGTTTTGGTTAACAATCCCTTTGGTTGCATAAGAGTATTTATGAATTTAATAATTTGAATTTGGGGAAGAAAATGGTGTCTCCATCTAACCTGGTATATGCATGTTATCTAGAGTAAGCAACAACCACATAGGTTGTAGATCCATTGGTGGATTGGAATGAAATCCAAAAGAAAGATCGGAAAATAAATTTTTATAGTTTTCTGGGTTAACATTGCAACAATTTTGGAGCAAAATAAATATCTTTTGAAATTGTAAAAGTAGTGAAGTAAAAGATGAGCTTAACAAGTTTGTCATTGTATACCTAGACTTATGCTAAGGGTTACAACAAGTGAATATCAATCCCATATTTTGAGGGATATTATTTAGTTGATAAGCTTGTTTAAATATTGTAATTTTTAATCTTTATCCATGATAATTCTTTAGACGCACACTATTCCTCTATTAGATTACAATGTCCCTAAAAGTGGTATTGATGCACACTATACCTTTATTAGATTACAACGTCCCTAAAATTGGTACCATTAGGATTCAACGTCACTAGTATAATATTCTTTGTTGCACTAGTTTGCATGTGCATGACCTTGATGTAAGTCACATGGCTCGGGTTCGAGTTTGGGTTAGGCAATAATTTGGTTCGATTCATGTTTGAATTTTTTGATGGGTTTAGATGAGGCTAGCCATTAGGTTCATCTATATGTATTTTCTATATATATAAGTATATAAACATTAAAATGAAATATAGATAAAATGGTAAGAAATCAACATCAATAAAATTAAAAAAGGCTACCATGGACTTGGAAATTACAAATCTAGATTATTAGCTTGACTTGCAATATGAGGCCATGAGCTTGAGCTATGAACTTGGTCAATGATCATGAGGTTCGATAAGGTACACCTAACCTCAATGTTTTTTTAGGTTCCTTGAATTTCGAAGCTCAAGGTTGAAGTTCATTAAAACTTGTAACATAGACCTTGATAGCCTATCATTGCTCTAGTGCCAATTGAGCACCAACCTAAATGGTGTCAACCAATTCTACATATTAACACATTTTTATTCCATGTACTATTTTTGCTTTAGATCATCAACACATGTCAATTATCTTACACAATTAAAAGGTTTGATTTGTTGAACTACTTGATTAATCGTCATTCTATATTCATATTTATAATCAATTTGGACAAGGTCAATATTCACCTTTTTTTACCAACTTTTAGTGTTTAAGAGGCTAATTACATTCCTTGCGGTATATGGACAACCACTAAGACCACCTCATTTAAAGCATTTGATTTCTCACTTACAGATATCATTTCAATTTAAATGGTTTTATGATTTTGATAAGCGGAACACTCTAGTATACTTTGCAAAATTAAACTCCATATTATTGTTTTTGCAACTTGAGTTACCAATTTTTATATCGTTGATGAACTTTAACAAACTTTTAGTGTAATTAGATTACTTACCTATTGGATATATAGAGTACTAATAAAGATTACTTCATTTAATACATTTAATTTCTCATCTATAAATATTATTTCATTTTCAAAAAATTTATGATTTTAATAAATGAAACATTTTTATATGTTTTGTAAAATTAACTTAATATAATTTTTTCCAATTAAAAGCATTTGATTTTGATTTTTAATTTCTATTATTATAATTATTTTACATTGCAATTCATTTTTATATTAAAAATAAATATACAAATAAACGTTTTTAATAATTAAAATTATCTATTCAATGTCATTACTCTTTATTAATAAAATATTATATTTTTTATATTAATGATTTACAATGGTTCACTCCATCTCAATAATAATATTATATTTTTTATTAATAATTTACAATGGTTCACTCCATCTCCATAATAATTTTTATATGATTAGTTTATAGACCGCATCTAATGTTTAATATTCACAATATTCACATTACTTAATTTACAATTAATTTTTTTACAAAATTAATTACAAAATTTTCTTTACCATCTAAGAAGAGATTTGAATTATCCCTATTCTATTATGTCCTACTCATCCCAGTAATTTTTTTTATTTTTTATTTTATTTTTTTAACTTATAAATTAATCAAATTTACATGATCATACTAAACATAAACATTGTGCCTAATACTGAACATAATTATAATAAACAGTCAGTACCTCAGACAAAAGTGCACAAAATCCAAACCATGCCCAATAAAAAAAAAACACAAATCCAAGACCTTTACAACTGTTTAACATTACACATAGGTTTCAGTATCCAACTGTTAGAGTGCAGGAGACAAAACAAGAAAATGATTCTGTGGACATGCGCTTAAAGCATCACCTCACTTAAATTCATGAAATGTTTTTTTTGTTTGAGACAAACACAAGAAGTTGTAAGTCTACTCATATCATTAGAACCAATGTAATAAATATGTGACTAGTTTAGGTAATGTAATGTCAAACACAATCATATCATCGGTACTGAATTTAAACATATAGGATTTGTTTTTCTTATATCAAATAAATGCTATTATCATGGAGGATGATATGATAAAATTTCATGTTAGGTTATGTTGCATAGTATTATTTTTTAATGCTATGTCATCAGCTCTAAATAAATGTTAAATTGGAGAATGTAGATTTGAATACATAAAACATTAAAGGTTGGATAATTAATAAATATATTTTAATAATTTAATACATATTTATAACATAATATATTTAAATATTTGTTTGTGGAGTATAAAATAGATGGTGATGATTTGTATTATTAAGGCAGTTTGTGATGTAAAGGTTATTGGTTCGAATTTTTGTGAGCAAAAACTTATTCATGTTAAGGGTTGGTGTGGCATAGGCAAGGTGAGATCACTGGGTGATTTTGACAACTGAGCAAAAATTTATTCATGTTAAGGGTTTGTGTGGCCTAGGCAGGGTGAGATCACGGGGTGATTTTGATGACTTAGATGCCCGTGAATCATGGTTTCTCAAGCCAAAAGTTAAATATACAATCATCTCATAACTCACACAACTTACAAATAATATGTTATTACTACCTCATTTTATATTCACAAGTCACATATTCTTATTCTACTGTACTTTGATGACTTAGATGCCCGTGAATCGTGATTTCTCAAGCCAAAAGTTAAATAAACAATCATCTCATAATTCACACAACTTACAAATAATAAGTGAATTGTGATTTCTCAAGCCAAAAGTTAAATAAACAATCATCTCATAACTCACACAACTTACAAATAATACGTGAATCGTGATTTCTCAAGCCAAAAGTTAAATAAACAATCATCTCATAACTCACACAACTTACAAATAATATGTTACTACTGCCTCATTTTATATTCACAAGTCACAAGTCACACATTCTTATTCTACTATATAAGATATATTATTCTAATAAAAATATAAAAATATTTATTAAACCTAAACCTAAATAAATTCATCCTTTGTTTATTAGATACACTCTTCACTTTGCAATATAAAATTATTTTCTGTATCTAAATTTGAAAAAAAATGTCGATGTTTATTTTAACCATCATCACAATCTTTCCATCATTTATATTATATATAAGCAGTTTTCCAAAATGGTGGAAAGATTATGATGATGGTTGAAATAAACATCGGCCTTCTTTTTTCAAAAATGTAAAAACAAGAATTCTATATTTTATTGTGAAGAGTGCATTTAACTAACAAAAAGATGAATTTATTTATATGAGATAAATATTTACCTACTTCTATTGGACCAACAAATGAAGATGTAAAAAATTAATTCTATATTTTATAGTGAAAAGTACATCTAAGAAATAAATTTATTTACATGAGATAAATATTTATTACATTTATTGGACCATCAAGTGAGATGTAAAGAAATAATTCTATATTCCATGGTGAAGAGTGCATCTAACAAACAAAAGGATGAAATTAGTTACATGAGATAAATATTCACATACTTTTATTGGACCATCAAGTGAGGATGCAGAGGAGAACATGTGACCTGTGAATATAAAATTAGGAAATAGTAACACCAACGACCTTTACAGAAAATAATTAAAGCATGTAAAACTATTATAAAGCAACATGTGGGAAAGTTAAAATGACTATGATAACTAAAGATGAAAGTCATTTCAATTTAATATTTGGGACAAGACTATAATATACATAAACATAAAACCAAAAAATTACATGAATTCTGTATAGGAGTCATTTACTCAACCCATAGACATGAAAAGTAATGATTAGATTCATTGATAAGAGAGTTAATATATCGGGAATCCATAATTCCCGGATATAATTGGGAGTATATTTTGGAATTTAAGGGTGTGATTTTATATATATGTATGATTATTAGAAAGTAGTTATTAATTGATAATAAAAGAGATTATTAGTAATTAATTGATGAATATAATATTTTTTTTTATTATTAATAAATTAATTAATAATTTATTAATGGTATGTAAGAGTGTGGAAGACAAATTATTGTGGGTTTTTCATTTTTGGGTTTAATTGGCTAAGTAAGGGTATAAAAGGTTTTGTTGAGTTTGTATATGTCAATACAAATTTGATGGTATTAAATATTCTAGAAGATAAATGCATTACGAAAGGGGTTACTCATTTTTTGGCTTGTTATGAAGGGAAGAGTGATGACTTAGGATATACTATAGTTAAGGAACAAATCAAGGCTAGGTATTTGTCTTCTTCTTAAAGGGAATGAAGAAACCAATGTACCTTGTTCCTAAAGTGTGCCTTTGCAAAATATGCTTGACATGAGATGGAACATCAATTAGATTTGGAGCATGTTTGAGAAAAGCGGTCTTAGGAAGAATTTTTTGAGAAAATTTCACTTGTAGAAGGTTAAATGAATTCAAATTCCTTCTTATCCTGGATGAATGATGTATATTTTGGTTGGCATGTATTACTAGTCTTTTAAAGGACAAGCATAGCCCTCCTTTTAAGGTGTTGTAGCAATCTCTAGAGCTATTCTCCCTGTGTTCTCCATTAATAAACCTTCTACTAGAATCAGGGAAACCCATATTGTGGGAGAGGTAATAATCAACAAGGAGGTTGCTTGGGGTTTCTTTGATGGTGCATATTAAGGATTAACTGATACTTGTAATTTGGGGGTCATTCTTCACCTTTCAATTAGTCACTAGTTTACTAGCAAAGCTAATCTAGGTCAAAGCTCTAGTAATAAAGGAAAATTCAAAGCTATCTGATCCCTTTTGAAGTTTGTTGAGTGGAAGGATCTTCTTTCTTTATAGGTTTTCAATGATTCATCGCTAACAATCAAGTAGATGAACAATTGAATCCAAGTGCAAAAATTGGGCCTTTTGTAGATTGCTCAATTATAATTAAAGAACATTTTTTAACATTTATAGTCGATCAACTTTATGTATGTCTTTTGATAACTGAATATGTTGTGTCCCATTGATGGTCAAAAATGACCTCATCAACATGTAAGAGAGACCACCCATTCAGAGCCCCAATTAAGCTCTTATCCGTTTAATGTAGTGGTTACAAATGGTTCAATTGGGTCCAGTTACCCTTTCACCTTTTATGTTGGCTTATAATATGCCTATTACTTTCTAGTAGAAAAAGAGAAACCGGATATTCCCTCTTGTCGATCTCTTGCAAGAGAATAATCCTTAAGGTGAATTAATGGCTTAGCCAAGCCACTCTAAAGCCTGCCCATGTATAAGGGGGCTTCTAGAATGCAATAATTAAAATAAATGAAGATCTACTCTAATATGCAAGTAATAGAAAATAAATCATAAATCTATCTCGATTGAAAGAAGGATTAGTCCCCCTCTCAACCAAGAGCAAGATAAAAGGGGATTTGGACCAGCTTTGAATTTGGAATAAAAATGAAGTCAATAAGCCAAGGGAATAGTTCCAAGACTTAATACTAGTTCAAGCAAATATATGTATTCAGCTATCTCATGAATAGTCATCAGATCTCTGGTGCACATACATCCAAATTCAAATAAAATAAATTCAAACTAAAAAAAATATGATTGCATTAAGGAAATAGTTTTCATAAAACAACCATTATTAAAACCAAGATAAACTTAACATGAATTTGCTAAATAGTTAACAAGTATGTCGTATTTATGTATTCCAATTTGTTATTTAGCTTGATAGCAATTAGATCCATCACTAAAAGATAGCTTGCAAATGATTTAAACAAGCATATAATTAAACGAATTTACAATAGTGAAAAACTTCAAAAAAACACATACTTATTTGGATCAAGAATTATATCAAATTTTATTAAATGCAGACCAACAATCAACCTCTATCTCTAATGAAACTGTACAATAATTAAAGATCCAATCAAAGCCTTTGAGTACATGAAATTCTCAGAAAATCTCAAGATAGAATGAAATTTTTAGAGTTGAAATACATCTCTTTTAATCTCCACAAATCTGGTCCAAACTAGCTAATTCTCTACAAAAAATCCCCCCTATAGTAGTACAAAAAACCCTCTCTTTGCAAAGAATTTCCTGCCCAAGTTTTAGATTTGGAACCCCTTTTTTGTAGGTTTTAACCCCGTACAGAAATTGCATGCATACGAATTCTAAAACACAAAAAATAAACAATGCGAGAGCATAACACATAAAACACATATACACAGAGATTTCCCCCAGATCCCAAAACCGGGACTACCAGCTTGATTTTTCATTATGTTCCTTTCAATGTTACAATACATATTTATACATGCCGAAGCATCCAATACCATGGACCGAAAACCATCACATCCAAAACCATGGACTGAAAACCATCACATCCAAAAGCATGTGTGAAAATCATGCACAAAACCATAGGTGGGTCCGCCCAACCTAACATAGGGTCCAAAACCAAAATTTTCCAGGGCATTGCCCTAGACCCCATAAAGTGGGGTTACCTGCCCCCTCAAACCCCTTGTGACTCCCCTCGCTACGCAACGAAGGGGGGGCTCCGCCCCCCTTCTAATCCCCCAGTTAACTACATGGGCTAGTCGTGGAAAGAATACAACACAAACCAACATTCTCCCACTTGTTGTTTTCTTTCCATAGGGGGCCACAAAAGAGCTTAGTCATTCATCCAGCCCTACAACACCCATTGTTTATCATGGAAGATTATATGATGAAATTCCATGTTATGTTATGTTGCAGAGTATTATTTTTTAAATGCTATGTCATCAGCTCTAAATAAATGTTAAATTCGAAAATGTAGATTTGAATACATAAAACATTAAAGGTTGGATAATTAATAAATATATTTTAATAATTTAATACATATTTATATAATATATTTAAATATTTGTTTATGCAGTATAAAGTAGATGGTGATGATTTGTACTATTAAGGCAGTTTGTGATGTAAAGGTTATTGGTTTGAAATTTTGTGAGCAAAAACTTATTCATGTTAAGGGTTGGTGTGGCCTAGGCAAGATGAGATAAATATTTACCTACTTCTATTAGACCACCAAATGAGAATGTAAAAAATTAATTCTATATTTCATAATGAAAAGTACATCTAACCAACAAAAAAATAAATTTATTTACATGAGATAAATATATATATACATTCATTGGACCATCAAGTGAGATGCAAAGAAATAATTCTATATTTCATGGTGAAGAGTGCATCTAACAAACAAAAGGATGAATTTAGTTACATGAGATAAATATTTATATACTTTTATTGGACCATCAAGTGAGGATGCAGAGCAAAACATGTGACCTGATGAATTTAGTTACATGAGATAAATATTTATATACTTTTATTGGACCATCGAGTGAGGATGCAGAGCAAAACATGTGACCTTTGAATATAAAATTAGGAAATAGTAACACCAACGACCTTTACAGAAAATAATTAAAGCATGTAAAACTATTATTAAGAAACATGTGGGAAAGTTAAAATGACCACGATAATTAAAGATGAAAGTCATTTCAATTTAATATTTGGGACAAGACTATAATATATCATAAACATAAACATGAAAAGTAATGATTAGATTCATTGATATCTCGGGAATCCAGTAATTCACGGATGTAATTTGGAGTATATTTTGGAATTTAAGGGTGTGATTATATTTTTTATAATAATATATATATATTATATCACACTTTTTAAATTCCTAGTAGGTTATTAATTGAAATAATAGTAATTATTGATAAATATAATTTAATCTGTTATTATTATTGAATTAATTAATAATTTGTTAATGGTATGTAAGAGTGTGGAAGACAAATTGTTGTGGTTTTTTCATTTTTGGGTTTAATTGACGAAGTAAGGGTACAAACGGTTTTGTTGAGTTTGTATATGTCAACACAAATTTGATGGTATTAAATGTTCTAGAAGATAAATGCATCACCAAAGGGGTTACTCAGTTTTTGGCTTGTTATGAAGGGAAGAGTGATGACTTAGGATATACTATAGTTAAGGAACAAATTAAGGCTAGGTATTTGTCTTCTTCGTAAAGGGAATGAAGAAACCAATGTACCTTGTTCCTAAAGTGTGCCTTTGTAAAATATTCTTGACATGACATAAAACATCAATTAGATTTGGAGCATGTTTGAGAAAAGCGATCTTAGGAAGAATCTTTTGAGAAAATTTCACTTGTAGAAGGTCAAATGAATTCAAATTCCTTCTTATCCCGGATGAATGATGTATTTTTTGGTTGGCATGTATTACTAGTCTTTTAAAGGACAAGCATAGCCCTCCTTTTAAGCTGTTGTAGCGATCTCTAGAGCTATTCTCCATGTGTTCTCCACTAATAAACCTTCTATTAGAATCAAGGAAACCCATATTGTGGGAGAGGTAATAATCAACAAGGAGATTGCTTGGGGTTTCTTTGATGGTGCATATTAAGGATCGACTGCTACTTGTACTTTGGGGGTCATTCTTCACCTTTCAATCAGTCACTAGTTTACTAACAAAGCTAATCTAGGTCAAAGCTCTAGTAATAAAGGAAAATTCAAAGCTATCTGATCTCTTTTGAAGTTTGTTGTGTGGAAGGATCTTCTTTCTTTATAGGTTTTCGATGATTCATCGCTAACAATAAAGTAGATGAACAATTGAATCCAAGTGCAAAAATTGGGCCTTTTGTAGATTGCTCAATTATAATTAAAGAACATTTTTTAACATTTATAGTCGATCAACTTTATGTATGTCTTTCGAGAACTGAATATGTTATGTCCCATTGATGGTCAAAAATGACCTCATCAACATGTAAGGGGGACCACCCGTTCAGAGCCCCAGTTAAGCTCTTATCCATTTAATGTAGTGGTTACAAACGGTTCAATTGGGCCCAGTTAACCTTTCACATTTTATGTTGGCTTATAATATGTCTATTACTTTCCAATAGAAAAAGAGAAACCAGATATGCCCTCTTGTCGATCTCTTGCAAGAGAGTAATGCTTAAGGTGAATTAATGGCTTAGCCAAGCCACTCTAAAGTCTGCCCGCGTGTAAGGGGGCTTCTAGAATGCAATAATTAAAATAAATGAATATCTACTATAGTATGCAAGTAATAGAAAATAAATCCTAAATCTATCTCGATTGAAAGAAGGATTAGTCCCCCTCTCAACCAAGAGCAAATAAAAGGGGATTTGGACCAACTTTGAATTTGGAATAAAGATGAAGTCAGTAAGCCAAGGGAATAGTTCCAAGACTTAATACTTGTTCAAGCAAATATATGTATTCAACTATCTGATGAATAGTCATCAAATCTCTGGTGCACATACATCCAGATTCAAATAAAATAATTTCAAACTAGAAAAAATATAATTGCATTAAGGAAATAGTTCTCATAAAACAATCATTATTAAAACCAAGATAAACTTAACATGGATTTGCTAAATAGTTAACAAGTATGTCGTATTTATCTATTCCAATTTGTTATTTAACTTGATAGCAATTAGATCTATCACTAAAAGATAGCTTGCAAATGATTTAAACATTGAGCATATAATTAAATGATTTTACAATAGTGAAAAACTTCAAAAAAACACATACTTATCTGGATCAAGAATTATATCAAATTTTATTAAATGCAGACCAACAATCAACCTCTATCTCTGATGAAAGTGTACAATAATTAAAGATCGAATCAAAGCCTTTGAGTACATGAAATTCTCAGAAAATCTCATGATAGAACGAAATTTTTAGAGTTGAAATACATCTCTTTTAATCTCCACAAATCTGGTCCAAACTAGCTAATTCTCTACAAAAATATTCCCCCCTATAGTAGTGCAAAAAACCCTCTCATTGCAAAGAATTTCCTTCCCAAGTTTTAGATCTGAACCCCCTTTTATGCTTCTCAAAACAATTATTTAATTACAAAGATGAAAACTACAAATGGGGAATTGTTGAAGTTGTTGCTACCAATCCTGCATCTTCTTCCTTATTGATCCATTTTCATTGCTCCAAATGTATTGTGCTTAATATCTTCAACTACTCTCTTGCGAAAACCTATTAAGAAATAAATTAAATTACAAATCAAAATCAAAATTACAAAATCTGGGAAAACAAACTTCTCCAATCAAAATTCAATTCAATAAATAAATAAATAAAAAGAAATCGGCTTCCCATTGATCCATGTAAATATCTTATTGGTCAAAGAAGACATAAGCGAATGGATCTGCAACCAACAAAAGCTTTGGGCAAATGAAAATGCAAAAAACAAAACTCAAAAAAATCAGTTTTGATTGCAAATTCAGAGCTTAATTTTATGCTACTTTTTAGGCTCGGTTAATGGCCAAATCTGGTCATGCAACAATATTCCCCATAATTTTGTCTTTCTACCGAGACATCCTAGGCCTCATTTGGCTAAGTAAAGCTCAACTTATAAACCTCCAAAGTTGAAATGTCAAAATTGTTATAGTTCTGAAAAATGTAAAACTATACTAAAATTAAATAATTTTAATTAAAAATCATAATTTAAACTAAATTAAAATTTGTAATTTTACTATAAAATTATAATTAAAAAAAATTTAATTAGAGATTATTTAAGAATCAAAATTAATAATTAATATTATAACTAAAATTATATTTAAAAACAACTAAATATTTAATAAATATAAAAGCAATGAACAAGTAGCTTTTTTGGTAACTCATTTAATATTCTAGAAATTTTAATGAGAGGGAGAAATTTTTATTTAGTTTGGAGTAGGAGGCATAAGGTGGAGTGGTGGAAGTTACAATATTTGGGATTCTCGAAATGGGACGAGGTGAAAGAAGAGGTGAGGTAAGAGGCTTTTAGAGTGATAATGAGTTTCACAAGTGAGAATGAAATGGAGAGATAAGGGTCTCATAGCTCGGGAGATATAAGATATAAAGAAGAAGTAACAGAGGTATAAGGATATAAGAGGTATGATACTTATTAGAGGTTTTGAAATTTTGGAAGTTTAATTAAAATTAAGTTATAAAATTAAGGGAGTCCGAAATGGGAAGGAGAAGGAGAGATATGGTGAGGTGGGAGTGAGAGGAGAGAAGAGGAGAGGAGAGGAGAGGAGGGCTATGTGGAGTGGGATTTTTCTATGAATAAAAATTATAATCATTTTGCAAAATAAGTTTGATTTTATAAAAAAAAATTATAATTATTTGAGTTTTCGGGATTTTGCTTCTCGAAATTTTTATTAAAATTGAAATTAAAAAGACCCTCCGAAATTGGAATCTCAATAACATATAATGTTAATTGTTCTACAATCTCTGCTGCAGTGATTCTGTAGGACAATTAGCAAAAACAAATAAACATTAATTAAGTATTAATACAAAATCAACATTTACAATTAATTTTCAAAAATTAAAATAATATACATTTTGTACATTTTTTTAGTCTTGGAGGTAAAAATCACCGAACTTCGGATGAGCATCATTTACAAACCGTGAGTCCAAATGAGATGAAACAATAACCAATGGAAAGGTAGCGAAAATTCAAACACAATGAAGTAATCGGAATGGAATACCAAAGAAAATGAAAATCTCGCAAAATTATTGGACACTTAACTAAAAGAAAACATTAAAAAGCAATTTAGCCAAAATTTACGAAAGGGGTCCCCATTATTATTATGAAATAATAAGTTAAAAATATGAGTGTTTTGATTTCTCCACAATAGGTCCCTATAATACTAGAGTAGCCCCTATATTGTTATTGTTGTGCCCTTACACTATTATTAATATGTAGGCCCTAATTATAGTTTTACCCTTTAGACTCCTATATATACCAAGGAGATCATGTCATTTGAATTATCTAAGAATTATTCATTTATGTGGTGTAAAAGGAGGTTTCCCCCTCAAAGTGGCTTATTATCAAGTTGTTGATCTATCTTTTCTTATGTTTTTTCATTATTTTGATCTGGATACATAACATTTGGCATCAAATTTCTTGATCCTAGGGTTTTGTTGCTTCAAACTGGTCATAGTGACATTATATATATATATATATATATATATATCAAACTGTAAAAATTTTACCACGTTGAGACAAAATCTTGATCAACATCTGGTTAAAATTTTAGGCCTTGGTTTGTTATATTTTTAAGATATAAGGCCCAAGGAAGTTATTGTTTTTGTATGCTCCAGAGTTTAGTCTCAAATATGTGTCACGGGGAAAATCATCATAACTTTCTCTTTGGGAACAAAATTTGAATTTCGTAAAAAATGATTGAAATTGAACAGAATTTAGTTTTTTAGGTAGAAGTTTCAAGGTGAAAGGTTGAAACAATGACACATGGCAACTCGTATAAGTTCGATATACTAAACTATTTCATAATTAGGTCATCGTGGGAGATTTGACATAACTTCATCTCAAAGAATCTAATCTCAATCTAACTTGTGGGGGTGGAAATAAAACATACATAGCTACCTTAGGATGAAGTTTCAGACCTTGGCAAGTTGAAATCTCATAGATACAATATTTTCAAGCTCGACTAGATCAACAAGCTCAAAATCAAATTCTTAAAAACAAAAATGTTGTGTATTTTTAAAATTGCATAACTTTTGTTTGAAAAATTCGTTTGAAGTGATTCAAAGGGCATATTGAAGCATAGATATCATTATTTGGTTCCAAAATGACTTGCAAACAAAAAAATGATATACCCATTAAGCCCACATAAATCTCTACTATGACGCATGAAGAAGAGGAAGAAATACAACATGACATGTCAAAATTACGAGAACAAGTGCAACAATTCTCACTCTCATAAAGAGAAACCAAAAATGAATTGGAAGTGATGATGAATGTTAAGATGGATTGTTTAAAAACATAAATAAAAAGGTACATGGAGTGTTTGAAGGAAGGTTTGACAAAGTTGCTACAAGAAATGCTTCCTAGTGGTGATAAGGTATTCCATGAAACTCATGATGAGAACAAAAGGAATGTGAATCATGATTTTAGAGACTCCAAATGATTCAAAATGGATCTTGTTAAGTGAAGTCGAAGTTTTCTATATGTTTGAAGTCCAAGATGGACCTAGGTAGCAAAATTGTTCTCGACTTGTGTAGAGTTTTAAAATCCCAGATGCTCGCGAAGACGACATTAAGTCGAAGAGCTCGACTTGTTGATTTCATTGGTATCTTCGGGTTCGCATTTGGCCTCCATACGAGGAAGAAAACGTTTGTTGAAGCTTTTACTTCAATCAAGTAAAAGTCAAAGTTATCTCAGGTCAAAATCAAATCCGCTAGCTAGTTCATTTATCAAATTACTATCGATTGATAGATTTGAATTGAGCCAAGAAAAAAAGCGCCACATAGGCCAATGAATGGCCACCGCATGGCCTCTCCACAGCCGTTTAAAAGTTATTTATGAGTGTACAGTTCTAGGAGGATCAAACTTGCAACCTCAACATTCTCACACAAATACCTTTATCAACAAGCTAGTTACATGTTCTTTGCAAAAGAAGGATGCAATATTGATGCTAAAGGGAGGTAAGGTTAAAAACTATGGAAATTAATTGGCACAATCTGAAATCGAACTATGGAATTATCCGGGAATTACATTATTTAATGTTTAAGCTTCATGTTATAATGATCATGGTTTAAATCCGATGGCTGAGGTATAGGTTGCAAACTTATATGAAAAATGGTGGAGTTTGGAATCCGAGCTTAGATATTGCAACGAGTTTGAATGATGTGGCATGCCAGTGCAGAAATGGCACAAGGTATGTGGCATCGGAAGTGCAGAGGAGGTGGCATGTCAACGCAGAAATGGTGAGTTATGAAATCGCAGAGGAGGTTTCACGGGTTATGTGGCATGTCGGCGCATAAATGACACGGGCTATGTGGCACCGGAAACGCAGAGGAAGTGGCACGGTGGCATGTGGCACGATAGTTCGGATGGTGGCACAGAGTCAGCATAATAAACCAAGCCAAGATTGGTATTAAAAGAATACGGGTCATGTTATATGGATGGCAGAGTTGGCACTACTATGTGGCAATCCAGTAGTGTGGAGGTAAGCCAACAGAGTACGTACTCTAGTGTATGTGTCAGTGGGGGTATAAACATAGTCGAGTTGTTATAACAAACAACTAAATAGTTGCCACGAGTCGTGCAATGGGTATGATGTGTGATGGCATGAACCGACAGGGAAAAAGGCTTGGTCCAGTCACTTGACAATGCTAAGGTTGCATGGCAGCAACGGGTGGGAAGGGTTGCGTGGTTACGTCTCCTGCCGAAGTCCCAATAGACCGCAATCAAGCCAACATTATTGTTTCTATATGATAAATGTTATGCCAAAGTATTTGCAATGATGGCCAACGGAAATGTGCCACCCTAAATCATAAACCCACTTTGTTATGTGTTTTGCGTAGTCATAAGCATTGGAAAACTTAGGGTTAAGTTGAAAGCGGTGGTCCAATGTTTTAATTGTATATGGTTTATCAATTTAATGGTGCTATCTCGAATTTATTCAAATAGCCCAAAAGTGGTAAAGTTGTTAAAAACAAACTCCCAAATTAGCATTGGGAAATAATATAAAAGGAGGTCATAGTACCATCCTAAAGGCATGATTCAAAAGGTAGGTATTTCAGGGAGCTAAAGGAAAGCATTCAATGAAGCCTTTCAATGCAAGTCAACCAAGCCAGAATGTTGTTGTAGCGTAGTTTTGAGCACTAATAGGTGTGGAGCCACTGCACCATCCCAGAGTGTTGTGTAGCTTGAAGTTTTGGTTAAGCTAGTTTTTGGCTTTTCGAAAGCATTTAGAAACCGTTTTGGACACTTGAAAAGCTAAAATGAGGATTTTGACACATTCCAGATTCAACGACAATTCTTTTTTGTCAGCAACAACAACAAATTCCGTCGAAGTTTGTACTTGAATTGTGTCTCACTTAGATAAGTGGAGACGAGGTAAATAATCAATGCATTGATGAAACTCGAATTCTCGTTTTCAGTAGAGTTCAGAGTCATTGTTAAAGAATCTACGTTTTTGCTGCAAATGACAAGTCATTTGAAGAATGTCCAGTGAAATTGTGAGAGTTCTCTAAAGGAGAGCATTTTCATCCTAGGGAAATAACCAAAATTATATCAACAATTTTGATGTAACTCTTCCTATTCACTAAAATATGAGTGGCCTAACCTTTTAGAGCAGGGCCCAGAGATGTATCCCAAGATGGGTGAACTTCGTCAACAATCTCAATGTCATTCTATTTGACATTGTATGCTTATGTGTGTTGTGTCCTTTTTGGATAACTTGTTCAACTGAATTAAATTATTGTTTTGAAAGGCCCATTTAAAACTTGCCAAGTGTCAAGTAGCGATCTAATTCCGCAATTTCAGATCACCAAATTTGGGTTGAATACCAACCATATTCCAAATATCAATATGAGGATGTTTGATGGGAAGGATCTAGTAACATGGATACTACAAATGGAGTAGTTCTTTGATCTACATGATGTGCAACACACACAAAAGGTATGCATTGCATCTTTATATTTATTTAAACCTAATTAGTTTGTGTGGTATCGATGACTTTGTTCTCGTTAGTCACTTTTCACTTGGAATTTTTTTATGGAGAAATTAATAACACATTATGATGATACAAAGAGAAATACCTTCTTTAGCTAATTGATAAATCTCAAATAAAGGAGTTCAATAGTGGAGCACATTGAGAACTTCCAAAGATTGAATATCAAGGTAAGTGATATTCCAAAGGAGCATGTGACTGATGTCTTCATAGGTACTTTAAGGGATAACATCCAACTTCAGGTCCACCTTTGGGAACCTAAGTCATTAGAGAATGTGTTCAAGGTGGCGAGAAATTTTGAAAGCAAAACTATGGCAACTAGCAGGTATACCACTCACAACTATAAAGAAGGAAGTGTTGTCGCTCCTATCTTCCCACAACCTACAATGTTGACACCACAACAACTAGAGGAAAAAAGAGAAAAAGAGTTTTGTTACATTTCTGATAGAAAATACAATGAACTTCATAAGTGCGTTGAGAATAAATTATTTACATAGATTGTGAAGAAGAGGAAGAAAAGGAACAAGAAACGTCAAAAGAGGAAGATCTTCACTAGGAACCAACTCCAGAGTTTGAAGAAATCCATTCGACCATATATTGTAATGCATTGGCTAGAATTACCACCCAAACTCTCAAGATAAAAGGATATTTCAAGAAGAAAAAGGTAATAGTGCTGATTTATTCAGGAAGTACCCATAATCTTATTCATTGTAAGATAACCAAGGATTTGAATTTGTTTCTATATCCAACACCAGATTTTCAAGTGATGGTTACAAAATAAGGAACTATAAATTGCTCATGTAAGTAGCATAATGTCAATCTGATCATGAGGGAATATGTACTGAATAATGCAATGATTTCCATTCCAATGGGTAGTGTTGACGTTGTATTAAGAGTCCAATGGTTACAATCTTTCGAGATGATTTCTTTTAATTTTCAAGAACTTTCCTTGAACTTTTTTTGGGAAGGAAAGGTAATTGAATTGAGTATCACAAGGAGATCCGGTAAGATAATCAACTCCAATGGAATGACAAATATTTTGAAGAAGGATCAACAAGGTGAAATTGCACAATTATGCTCACTAGATGTTCAAACGTCTAAGTCACCCATTTCTCCAAATCTCCAAAGGGTTCTTTAAAATCATTCCAAGGTATTTGAGACTCCCAAAGGTATCCCACATGTTCACTATCATGATCGTGCTATTCACTTAATTCCAAGAAGTGTTCCTCCAACCATCAGATCTTACAAATATCCCAATGCCTAGAAGAGTGAAATTGAAAGCATGGTTGTAGAAATGCTAGAGGCTGGTATCTTCTCCAGTAGTATCAGTGCACAAGAAGGATGGATTGTGGTGTATGTGTCCATATTATAGAGAGCTCAACAAGATCATTATTAAAGATAAATTCCCCATTACTGTCATAAATGAATTCTTAGATGAATTATACGGAGCAATTTACTTCACCAAGTTGGATCTTCATTCAGGATATCATCAAGTTAGAATGAAGAATGAAGACATTTCGAAAAAAAACATTTAGACCTCATTAAGGTCATTATGAATTTTTGTTCATGTGTTTTTGCCTTACTAATGCACCTTCCACATTTCAAGGTTTGATGAATTCCAGTTTCAAACCCTTCCTTAGAAAATTTGTGTTTGTATTTTTTGATGATATACTAATCTACAACAAGTATTAGAAAGATGATGTTCAACATGTTGACATGGTGCTCAAATTATTGGGGGAGAAACAATTGTATGCAAAACCCTCCAAATGTTTCTTTTGAGTACAAGAGGTGGAATACTTGGGTCATATTGTATCTCATGAGGGTGTTAAGGTAGATCCTAACAAAATTAAAGGCATCAAGGAATGGAAAATCTCCACAACCTTAAGGCATCTTCAAGGAATTCTCTGGTCAATAGGGTATTATCGCAAGATCATTAAGAATTATGGGAAGATAGAATCACCTCTCAACATTACTGAAGAAAGATGCATTTTCTTGGAGTCCAGAAGAAACTAAGACCTTTGAACATCTAAAAGAGGCAATGTGTCGAACTCTGGTCTTAACTGCACCAGACGTCAGGAAAGCATTTATTGTGGGATGTGATGCCTTGGCAAATGGTATTAGTGATGTTTTAATGCAAGAAGGAAGTTCCATTGCCTTTGAAAGTCGTCCAATCAAGGGAAATAATTTACACAAACCTATTTATGAGAAGGAAACGTTGGCAATACTACATGCCCTGAAGCAATAATGCCATTACCTAATGGGAAGATACTTCAAGGTAAAAACATATCATGATAGTCTTAAATACTTCTTGGAACAAATATTATCTTCATAAGAGAAAAAAAATTAGGTCACAATTTTATTGGGTTATGGCTTTTAAATCATCTACAAAAAAGGGAAGCAAAATGTTGTTGCAAATGCACTCTAAAGAAAGCGTGAGGATGTGGAGGCATTGCTCTATGTCATTTCTATTATCCAACCTAATTGGATAACTAAAGCAAGGGATGAATGGAAGAATGATGAAGAGGTGTGGACACTCTTTCAAAAGATACAACAAGATCTTAGTGCATCTCATACATTTATTTGGAATAATGATTCATTATGGTATAAAAATCACTTAAGTCTATATAAGAACTCCCAGCTAAAACAAAAGGTTCTTTTGGAATTACACACCTCTCGTATAGGAGGGCACTCAATATTTTTAAAAGCTTACCACAGGGTCAAGAAGGATTTTTTTGGGGATGGCCTTAAATCTGATATTCAGAAGTTAGTGACAAAATGTTTAATTTGCCAACAAAATAAAGTTGAGACAATTAAGACCCTAAGTATTTTACAACAATTATCCATTCCAAGTCAGCATTGGGAGTAGGTCTCAATGGATTTTATCATGGGTCTACCCAAGCCTAAAGGAAAGAGTGTCATAATGGTGGTAGTTGATAGACTTATTAATTATGCACACTTTTGTGCACTATCTCATCCTTTTAAAGCTAGTATGGTTTTTACTGCATTCATGGAGAATTCAAAATCTACACGGGAACCTACACATTATTGTTAGCGAAAAATATCCCATTTTCACTGTAAAATTTTGGATATAATTATTTTCTTGTCTCGGTACTCAATTGGCTCATAGCTCATCTTATCGTCCCCAATATGATGGGAAAACTTAGATAATGATCCAATGTTTGGAAGGATATCTTCATTTCTTTGTATTTGATAAACAAACACAATGAGTCAAGTGGCTACCGCTAGCAAATGGTGGTATAACACTTCATTCCATACCACAACAAAAATGACCCCATTTATGGTGCTTTATGGATATCATTCATTTTCCATCACATCGTCTATAAGAGACAAATCTAAGGTTCAAGCATAGGAAGATTACATCGAGAATCAACAACAAGTTCTCCAACTCATAAAGGATAGCTTGACTCTCACACAAAACCAAATGAAACAAAAAGCAGATCAAGATCACAGTGAAAGAACTTATGATGTGGGAGAATGGGTATTTTTATGGCTACAACCATACAAACAAATGTCCCTCGAGAAATCTAAGAAGGATAATAAATTATCACTAAAGTACTATGGTTGTTATAAGGTGTTGCGAAATATTGGTGTTATAGCATACAAATTGGAGTTTCCTACATCTTTGCGAGTACATCCAATTTTCCATGTTTCATAATTAAATAAGGTTATAGGTGACAAGCTCCTAGTTCAAACTATATTGCCAAAACTTGACGAGGAAGGAAAAATCATATTGGATCCTAAAGAAATCACTAAAACACGAATCTGCTGGCTAGGAAATCGATTAATTTCATAGTATCTCATTAAGTGGAAGAACTTACCTATTGAAGATTCCACATGGGAAGATGTGTATTTTATATGAAAACATCCAAAACTAATCAAGCATCGAGGAAAACGCTTTTTTGAAGGAGAGGGGCATGTTAGGTTTCCATAATACTAGTGTAGCACCTATATTGTTATTGTTGTGCCCCATAAAATCCAACTATTTTTATTGTTATTCCCCTACATTATTATTGTTATGTAGGCCCTAATTATTGTTTTACCCTTACCAAGGAGGTCATGTCATTTGAATCATATAATAATTGTTCATTTATGTGATGTAAAAGGAGGTCCTCTCCTCGAAGTGGATTATTATCAAGTTGTTGATCTATCTTTTCTTATGTTTATGCATTATTTTGAAATGGATATGTATTGAAAATAATATTGTTAATTCCCTTTCCAATGATGCTTTACATCTAGCTGCAAATATCTTTACCGTGGAGGACTTCTCAAATGGTCAATAAATTTTTAGAAATGAATGTAATCTTGTTGATCTACAATGGCAATTTTTAGATGACTATAACTATTTAGTTCTCCTGCATATTGCGAAAATAAAAAAACAAATATATTGACAATGGTTCTATGATTTAATCTAGTTAATAGATATGTTTTTTCGATAGATATTATTAATTTGTTGAATAGATTATGTTGGTAACATATTGTTTTTGTCGAAAATAAGGGAGAGAAACATTCCTAGATCACTATAGCTTTGTTGACTTAACAAGTCAATAAGATTGGTAGTGTGGCAAATACTTTGAAAGTTAGAACAGATGTGAATAAGAGTTAGGCAATCCAGGAGAAAGTTTTTTTTATATTCAACCCTCTTAGTATTGCAACAATGATAGACTCTTACATCCCAAGGTGTTTTGGGAATTGACCATTGCTCGATTTCACTTTGAAACGCATGAGAGTTAGTTCTTATCTTGGAAATGTTTATTTTCTTCTTAGCACTAGTCAAGATAGAAAGATAATTCTAGTTATCAATATTGGGGTTGATCACCTCCTTATTATGCATTAGCTTCCTTTTTCCCTTTAACTCCTTATCATCTATTATAGACATATTTGGGCACTGCAACCCCAATCTTATATGTCCATAAACCAAGGGCTTCTAAGTCCCTAAAAGTGTTGTTTCATACCCTAAAGGAACAAGTAGTTGATTACATCTCTCCAGAAGTTTCATGAAAAATTGCTCAGAACTGGTCAAATTGGCCATCTCACCTGCTCCATGGTCAAGTGCGATGCATCCCACCTAATGCACACGGGGGTGCGTGTTACTTAAATTCTTCTATGGGGGTGCGATGGGCGAGTAAGTACAAATGGCAAAGACAATTTGCAGGTGGATGATCATGGAATCTTCTAGAACGTTCTCCTGTGAACTTGCCTCTTATTCGCGCAGGGTTGAGTAGAGATATGAAATCTCCAAGTGGAATGAGAATTCAGAGAAATACACAATCAAATCCCAGAAGCTGACTTACCCACCTGCACAAATCTATATATGGATCTCTCATCCCAGAGATCTAAGGCTGGAATTTTTGCATCTTGTAAGGAAGTGCTGTTTGTTTCTTTGTGGACACATCATAGTGTTGGGTGACGAGCTTTTCATGAGGTGAAGAAGGGCTTTCATGCTGGGAGGATGGCGCTGGGTCAGATCAATGGGTTGTAATCCTCTCTTCTGCTCTTTCTATCAATAAAGCTATTTGAGTTTTCCTCCATATTCTTGTATGTCTGAGTTGATATATGCATTTGTATGGTCATTATATATCTGATCCTATATTGCGTATGATTGTAGATCTCTATGCTTTGATGGTATTATGCTGCTTTGACTCTACAGGTTTTCTTTGAAGTGAGACAAGCGAGGAAGGAGTGGCAAAGATCTGTCAAAGGGGAGAGGAAACAAGCAAGGAGCCAAGCGAAAGACTGAGGTTGGTACTCTCTGCTTCTCTCTCATCTACTTCTCATAAAGGAAAACGCAAGTAACTTTAGTTTGTTTGTTTCTAAGATAGCTACCCGTCTTAGTGGGAATAGCAGCTCTGAATGGACACTAGTTTTCCCGATAACATCATCTCACAACTTATCCTTAAATTTGGAAGTAATGATATTTTTAATATTGTCCTTGTTCTCCAAGATGATCTCTTCCTTTACCCCTAATTGGTCTAGCCAATATTGGGCATCCTTATGCTAGCCGTGCTTGAGTCGGTGGTGGGGGTTTGGTTAGAGTTAGAAGTATTTTTGGGAACCTCTTGACTTCTATGTTGTATAGTTTCTTCTTATACATGAGATACCTAATCATAAGCATGCTTTCAATGGGGGAAAGGCTAGCTTCAATCAAGAGGATATGAGAGCGAGTATTTCCTTTAATCTTGAGGTTGTAGGTTATAAATTGCTTTGGGGTCAACTCAATCTTCTTCCATGATTCTCTATATATACTGCAACTCCAAACCTCACATCCATATAAAATAATAGGGGTGACGAAGTCTCAAAGAGGAACTTTTTTTTACTGTATACCCAAAGATTTGTCGACTTACAATTGTTTTCAAGCATATATTAAGTTTTCCAACCTCTAATTATCCTTTTCTCAATGTTATAATTCCAGTTGAGCTGATGATAAGTGTTGATTCACAGATATTTGTATGAAGAAACTTTATCCAGGTAGTTACTATCATAAATGAAATTATCATAGTTGGTCTTTTTGGATTCAATTATCATGACTTTAGTCTTGTCGGTATTAACAATCATACCCATCTTGAAGCATTAATCATGGAGGATTCGAAGATGTTTGTTGAGATTGTCATGGCTCTTGGCTAGAAGAATAATATCATTAACATAAAGGATAAGAGTAATGACCATACTAGTAATCTTGGAGCTATCACATCATGCAGCTTCCAGGCACTTTTCTAGCTTATTAGTGTAAATGCCAAAAATGGTAGGGGATAGGGGACACCCTTTCTTAACACTAATATTGTATTTAATTTCTTTTGACAAACCCTTAGTGGTCATAAGCTTGGTAATAACATTCTTGTATAACCTAGTCACAACAACCCTCAACTCGAGAGGAACCATTGACTCTTTTAGCCTCTTCCATAGCTTGTCCTGAGGAACTATGTCGAAGGCTTTTCTGAAGTAAAAAAAAAAAAACAAAAAAGATTGGTTTTATTATTATGGTATTCCTCAGCAATGATCCTAAGAGTAACAACATGGTCTATAGTTGAGTGATGCCTCATAAATCCATCTTGTCCTTTAGCTCTTTTACCCTGATTTTCAAGCCAAAGGCTAATCTTTTTTTCCAAAATGAGCCCATACAATTTGACTAATTATAATTGTCTTGTAGTTAGAGGGAATGCTTCTATGCCCGCCGCCCCTCCCCCCCCTTTTAAAGACAAACACAATTAGGCTTTGTGTCCAAGGCTTAGGGAAGCCTTGTTTCATTGCCAAATTAAGGAGTTTGTGTATATGAGGGATGAGGACATACTTTCCCATTTTGAAAATTTCAGCTTGGTAGCCTTGAATATCCCTAGCTTTCCCATTAGCAAGTTTCTTAATCCCAAACTCCACGCCTTCCAAAGAAAAGATATCCTCCTTTATAAGAGTGTTCAAGATGGTGCCCATGACATTAGGGGAATTATAAATATTCTTAAGATAAATATCCTAGTCATTTAAGGGGATCAAATTATTTTCTTTCGTTTTACAAACAAGAATTTCCCTCCAAAAATTTCTAGGTTCAGCTTTGGAAAGGTGAAGAAGATGCTCTTGCCTCCTATTTATATAAGACCTTTTCTTCCTTTTGATAAGAGCTTTGTACATATTTATTTTTTCAAGCTTTACTGTTTTGTTACAAGCATCTCTGATAACTTTCCTAACAATTTTACAGCCATTATCATACTAGGGTTGGAAGTTCTATTATTCTTTTTATAAGACACCTTGGTAGATAACTTGTTAATGGTAGTGGAAAGGGTTGTATTAAAACTATGGTAAATGTGATCAATGCTATCATTAAATATTAAGGAAGCTAAATCCCCTTTTAAGTCCTTTAGAAAGAGATCTATTTTACTTTTGTCAAAACGAATGAGCCTTTAACTCTCACAATTATCTTGCATGTGACTTATGTGCCTGTTAAGGTTTAGAATTAAAATTAGAGATTTGGAATTAGTTTAGAATTAAAGTTAGAGATTTGTAATCAAAATCATGCTAGTGGTAAATTAAAAAGTCCAAATTGTAATTAAAATTTAAAATTAAAGTTAGAGATTTGTAATCAAAATCATGCTAGTGATCCATTAAGAAGTCAAAAATTACATTAAAATTAAAAAACATAAATATATAATATCACATAATCTACTACCTTTACCAAACATATATATATGATAAAAAATTTAATATATATATATAAACTTATAAATTAAGTAAATCCTAAATAAAACATTAGGATAGGATTCAACACCTCGTTGGTACACTATACTAAACAAGGCAAGGGAATGATTCTTACACAGACTTCAATCCTTACATGACAATGGCCATTTAAAGTAGCTTTCATTTCCAACACATTGAGGGCTCTTGCAAGTGTCGTGAAAGGGCAATTCAACCACTATGTCCTTTTTTAATTATTCTGATTTCTTGGAAAGATAAGATTCGTTTCCATTTAATTTGATTTATATTAATTTATTTTTTCCAGAGGAAAAAGTTGTGAATAGTTTATATTAAGCTAATATAAAAACCAGGATCGGTTACAGAAATAGCTGTCAATGACACTTCTGGAGTGCAGATTGTTGCAAAAAGCTCAGGGAGAGCGTAGAAAAACATGTTTGAAAGGTGTGCCTTATAGAGATAATATAAGTTGCAGATAAGACGAAAAAAAAAAAAGCCTTATACAAAAATGTTACTATACCCGGTTGCCAGATATGTAATCATAGAAGGAGCAGATAACGGGCAGGATGGATTTGAAAGAGGCCCTGGAGTCATTAAAAATTATGTGGTTCCGCCACTTCTAGATGTGCCAAAACATGATGATGAGAAGGGGGCGACGAGATTCACTTTGAGTAGTTCACCATTGAAAGGTTGCAAGCACAGAATTGAAGAGAACGTGAGGAAAATCATATAAAAGGGCGAGCTGATACCAGATTTCTTGCGTGAAGGTGCAATGGAGGAACATATGAAGATTTGTCTCCTCAGCTGACTCGCATATAGGGAATCTGCTGGGCCCATGCCAGCATCTCTTTCGCAGATTTTCCCACGAAAGATTCTTGTTACTGAATAGAAGCCAAGCAAAGAGAATCATCTTTGGCGGACAACCTGTCTTCCATAGCGCTTTCGGAAAAATAGGAGTTGTACCAGAAAGCTTTGTAATAATGAGCTCAGAGTAGATATCTTTGACGCAGACGGGAGCAGAATTGATGTGCGTGTGCCAATGTAGATGGTCAGATAGACCCCCACGCATGATCCCACAAGTCTCTAGGGACGTAGTGACCGCGTCCCAGGTAGAAGAGTAAGAGACCGGCAGTCTAATTTGTGCAACAGATTTCTAGATAGGGGAAAGGCCCGACCATTCCAGGATAATTTTGTCCCAAGTGAAGATGCCCAGATGGTGTAAAGCAGATATAATATCTTCAGGAAGATAGAAGTTTTGTTTGTTGGCGATGGGGTTGAAGCCAATGAGGATTCGGTTGCCTGAGTGCATACGCCATTTGAGTTTCGAAAGGAAGAGCGCATCGATATTTTTGAAGCTGTGACATATTGCTGAGCCCCTTCGTATACCAATTGAGCCCCTCCGAACCCAATATTCCAGACCCTTTCCCTTCAAGTATTTTTGATGGATAGTATTGCTCCATGGCCCTGCGCAAAAGATGCCTCTGCAAAATGTTTTGCACATGAGGGCCTTGCCAAAGATTCTCAGGTCTTTCAGACCCCAACCCCCCAAATTTTTTGGCAATGTGATCCTGTCCATCTTAGTCAAATGTAACTTTTTTTGCTTGGAGCATCCTCCCCAGATGAAGTTTGCCGTGATTGAGGTAAGCTTGTTAATGATACTGATTGGAAGGAAGAAAAGGTGAGCCCAGTACACCACCATCTGAAGTAAAACAGCCTGTGCGAGCGTGACCCTGCCCGCCAATGATAGACATCTGTATTCCCATATAGAGATTCTATTGTAAAATATTTCAGGCAACCAGAGCCAGTCATGTTTAGAATAGCCTTTCGGTTTAAGGTGAAAACCGAGGTATTTGATACCCAGTTCAAGCGAGGCCGATTCAATGCCGAAAAGTTGTGTGATCCATGCCGCCGAATCAGGATCCACGTCCTTGTGATAGAGTAGGGATTTTGTTTTATTAATGAAGAGTCCCATTGCATTGTGGAAACGATCCAGGATGTCTTTGAAGCAAATCCACGAAGTCCTGCAAAGCATGGCGAACAGGAGAACATCGTCTACAAAAAGATTATGAGATATGAAGTTGTGCCTGCAAATCTTTATTGCCATAATTTTTTTCTCATCCACCGCCTTATTGATATGAAGGCTAAGTGTATTCATGACAAGAATGAATAAGAGAGGAGACAATGGGTATCCCTGTCGCAATCCTCTTTCAGCTTGAAAAAAGTGAGTGGGGAAACCATTTACAATGACCGCATAGTTAACATTCATGATGCATGCCAGGATCCATCGAATGTTGTAAGAATTGAGGCCAATCTTTGCGAGCAGGCATTGAATAAAGCCCCAATCAACACAATCGAAAGCCTTATGTAGATCTATTTTCATAATGGCCGCGGCATGGTGGCAAGCGGAGAGAGAAGAGAGACATTCTTGAGTGTTTGCCACGACATCAAGGATGTTTCGGCCCTTGAGGAAAGCATATTGATCCATAGATAAAGAAGTAGTCAGATAACCTTTGATCCTTTCGGCAATAATCTTCGTGATGATCTTAAAAGAGATGTTGCACAATGAGATCGGACGAAAGTCTTTGAAAGTGGCAGATTCCGATTTCCTAGGGATGAGAGCAATAAGAGTCGAGGAAGAGTGATGGTGAATTGTGTCGGTCGTCCTCGATGCTTCCACCATGTCGAGAATATCCTGCTTGAAGAGATCAAAGAAATGAATAAGAAACTCGATAGTCCAGCCGTCCGGCCTAGGACTCTTATCCTTCTGGAAGGATTTCATAATACGAAGGAGCTCTTCTTCCAGAACTGGTTTATATAACGCTGCATTAGCATTATCGTCAAACATGAGAGGGGCCAGCTCGATACCCCAATTAAAATCCTGGAATGCAACGTTTGGCCGCCGCGTGTATTGCTGTTTAAAGAAAGCAACGACCTCCCTTGAGATATCTTGTTGGGAAACAAAAGTGTCACCATTTTCATTTTTAATTTTCCATATGGCATTTTTGTTCCTACGTGAGCTGGCAAACTTGTGAAAAAATTTCGTATTTTTGTCTCCGTCCCGAATCCAGGTTGCCCTACTTTTAAGCCGCCAAAAAGCTTCCTTTTTCTTTAGAATATCAAATTTGTTTCTCACAAGAACCCGAAGGCGACATTTCATGGAGAAAGTTAGGGAGGAAGCATTGGCCGCCTGCATAATGGAGTCAATTTCCTGTTGAATGTGTTGGAATTCCATATTCTCTTTCTTCTTGTTCCTCACCTCCCATTCCTTAACAACCTTTTTCAGAGCCGATAATTTTTCGCGCAGAGAGCGGGGGGGCGAGGGACAAGACCGATCAGACATCTCCTTTACTGCATTGACAATGAGCACATTGAAGGCTGGGTCCTGTAGATAACTGTGATTGAATTTGAAAGGAAAGCCCATTTTAAAACCGCTGGCCGGCTAGTTAAGCATAATAGGGCGGTGATCAGAAACAAGGATATTCTCGACAGAGGAGTGAGGCATGCCCAAGACGTCAATGATGCTGATACGTACCAAGAATCTATCGATTCTTTTAGCAATGTATGCTTGATCAGATCTGCCATTGGACCAAGTCGGCACCATCTCCCCAGGAACAACATCCACCATATTGTTATTGAGAAGATCTAGTTTGATGGAATCTGCAAGGGAGTCGAAATGCCTACAATGACCCCAACATTCATTAGAGTTCAGAGTAAAATTAAAATCACCTGCCAATATCAAATGCTCAATATCAAAGATCTCTGAAGAAAAAAATTTCGACCAGAAGGGAGCTCTGTGTTTGTAGGGCACATAAATATTTAAGATATTTATAGGAATGTTAATGCCCCTGACAGAGGCAGAAATGAGAATTCCAGCAAAGATTTTGTATGCTTTGGCTTTGATCCGGGAGGGATCCCAAAGGGTTGCTTGACCGCCAGAAAGCCCTTTAGCGTCGGTGACAACCATATACCAAGATGGGAGCATTTTTCGGAAATAAGAGAGTGTTGTCTGACGACTGTGCATTGTTTCTTGTATGAGGATGATGCCCGGGCAAGATGAGCAGAAGAAGTCTCTAAGTGTTAGAAATTTGGGGTCAACGTCGAGGCCCCGAATATTTAGAGAGATAATAAGAGTCATTTAGAGGGTTCACCAGCCACATTTGCTTTAAGAGGTTGTGAATCCGATAATCCATGAATAGGAACATCTATCAGGGAGAGATTCCAAATGCCAAACTCTAAAACAGTGATTTTGCCCCTGAAATGCCTGCTGCCACCGCGCGTCTTCTTCCGGACCGTGATATTCTTAGCCGAGTCCAGGCTAATGAAGGGAATGCCAGGATCCGGGGGTTTATGAATGGTGAGGGACTCTAGCTCAAGGGATTTCCTATTAAGGAAAACATCAATATCACTATCAATCTGGTTAATAGGGGAGGAAGACAGAGAGTTGACCGGGGTAACAGAAAAACAAGGACCCTTTCCCTTAATATGAGAGAGTAGGGCCTTGTTCGGGGAGGGGGGGAGGAGGAGATGGGGATGGGAGATGATGCAAAGGAGAAATCCTTAATAGATAATGGAGCAGGGGATGGGATAGCGACATGGTTATCAGGTTCAGGAATAGGGGGGCAGGGAGGAGCGGGAGGGTCAGAATGAAGGGGGGGATGGAGAGAAGAAGGGCCGCCAGATGAGGGAAATAAGGGAGGGTTGAGAGAAGTCGCCCGTGTAAAAAAGGGGGACTCAGGATGACGATTATCCAGAGGCACAGAGGATGGAGAGCTATCAGAGGATATGGCCTGGTCACCCAAATGTCGAGAGGGGCGATTGCGGTAGAATTTAAGACGAGGGCAACATTTGATCAAATGACCTGTTTTGTGGCAGGCTGCACACCTGAAAGGGATTCCCCAGAAATCTAAGCGCTGCTTAATGTGAAGATCCTACCAAGAAATTTCAAGATATTCGGGATAACCACCCCTGTATGTTTTCTTAATGAGAATCCAAGAAATTCTCTTATCCTTTTCGCCCAAGCACCAGGGGTCCACATAGACAAAACGACCAATGGCATTCCCGATCTCCTCAAGTGTCTCTTTCGACCAGAATTCAAGAGGGAGGTTGGGTAGCTTTACCCAAATGAGGTTGTTGGACGGAGTGTTACTGAGAGGGTCAAACCCAAGATACCAACGGTGAAGGGCGAGAAAACTCCGTTTAAATACCCACGGTCCTTTAAGAATAGATTCAGCATCCCCAGCAGCCAGGAAGTGGAAGCAATACCAGCCCTTCATAAGATTAGAAATCACTGGAATGTACCCAATGACAGGCTTCCAGTGCGAGGCGATCCACAAGCGCATATCGCCATCATTCATGATAGGGAAATGCCATCTGCCAATGAGGGCAAGATGATGTAACATATCAATCAGTTCGGAGAGATGAACAGAGTTCAGATTGAGAGCAGTAGGCGGAGTAGTGGTCTGAACTAGTTTATGAGATTTATTGTAATGAGATCGGTGCGGTTTATGTGCATCCCCGCCATCCTGATGGAGAGAAGGAAGATCCTCGACAACATGTTGGGACGGCTTAATAGCCACCTCATGCAAAACACCCTGCCAGCCAGAGGACGTGGCATTTTCCTAGGCCTGTTCAGCTTCTAGAGTGGCCTTTATAAGAGCCTCGGTGGTAGTCGAATCAGAACCGCCTTCCATGCACAGACGAAGATCCCACCGACGGTGACGCGTGAAAAGGACAGTGAACATAAGCCTGGGGAAAGAAAAAAGAACAAATCGAAGAACCGTTCTGACACCGCAAAAAAAGGAAGGGTCGAGAAAGAGGTGGAGTCTGCCAAGAAGGACGTGTAGTAATAGATATCAGCCGTCAATAGATAAAGGAGAATGGGGACGACATCAACAGGCTGCCAGTTCCTCCCCAAAGAAGGAAACCAATGGTAGAAAGTAAATGCAGAGTCAGGAGCCGTTCAGGGTAGGTAAGGAATTCAGTTCCCGAAAAGAGTGGTTTGAAAGTAGAATACCAGATACCGGAAAAGAGAATACCAGCAGCAATTCCGGTATCAGGAGCAGAGAGGAAGCGATGCAGGAGCTCTAGAATAGGCGGGCTAATGTACAAAGGAAATACAGCAAACTAAACAGCAGCATTATAACTCAAAGATACACCACCAGTTACCAATCTTGATTCTGATATCTTTGCACGGTTTATAAATAGCAAAATGCTTTTTAAACATCTGTAATATGTCCATATTCATACAGCACAGCCACCGCAGGAAAAGATGCCCAATAAGGTAAGAAAACCGCTATATAGAGGATGTCTAGAAATAGAAACCAACAGAAAATATCATCAAGGAGCATAGAGAATACGAACAAACTGTACTATGAAGAAACCGTCATACAGAAAATGCTGAGATAAGCTTGCAACTATGAGCACCTACGATAATAGAGAAAACCATGAAAAAACCTGTTAGCAAATAAGGAAGATGAAGGCGAAGAACTAACCTTCACTGCGAACCGAGCACTGCAGAAGAGAGCGTCAGCCAGCATAAGGGAATGTAAAGAAGCAGAAAAAAGGTTGAAACAAAACGGAACTCGGAGAGAGGCCGAACACCTCCAGGGGGAGGGGTGACATACAAGGATGTCCGAAACGTTCCACAGAAGGAGGCGCAGTGTATATAAGGAGTCTGATGGCAAGAGTGATTAAAGGATGTAATAGGATAGATGGCTAACATGTAGGAGCATGCATGCATGAGCCCCAAGCGCTAAGCAAAACAGTGAAAGATGGAGGAACAATACAGGATATAGGGACAGCTGTCATGGAGTAATCTCTGCAGAAGAGTGGCGCTGGTTGGTCCCCATGGGACGTGCTCTCGTCGCAGTGGTTGATCGCCTCCAATATTTTTTTTGTAAAGTGCATTAATATTGCATCACATTTCAAAGATCATAATTCAATCAACATGTTATTATTAATATTATATTCGCGTAGTCTAATGAGGTGGAGGAATTGCTCGGAAAGTTATGGAAATTCCGGTCATATTTAGAGAAAATCCAGTAATGATTTTTGTAAATCCAAGTTATAGTAGTTAAACTTCAAATTTTAGGTGTCCTAAACGTTTTGGATGGTGTTGAATCCATTTCCATCATCAAAAACACGATTCAAGCACTCCCTCTACAAGATTTTTTGAAATTTTTTGCCCAGATTCTGGCCACTTTTAACAGTCCGGGCAATTCCTCCGCCTCGTTAGACTCCTATTATATTTATTTAAAATATTTTATTATCAATATTATATTATATATTTAAATAAAAAATTTTAAAATAAATTAATAATTAAATTTAATTAATATTATATTTAAAATTAAAATATATTAAATTTAATATAAATTATTTAAAAGTAAAAATTTCTAATTAAAACAAATTCCATTCAAAATCCCATCCAAGCCCATGGTTTCTATCTAAATCATAACTTTGAGGATTGTGTTCTTGATGATTATTTTTTTTCAACATTATTTTATGAAATAAAAAGATAATATGAAACCAATGTTACATAATAATTAATATTTCTCCTTTAAATGTGGTTAAAATAAAATAAAAATGTTGAATTTAAAATTAGTTAATTTAGGTTTTAATTATTAGTAATTTATCTAATTGATAATGTTTTTGTTGAGATAGTTATCTAAAAGGTCTTACATTTTTTTTTTGTCTAAAATATAGATAGATATATACTAAAGAATAATTGTTTTTACCATATATATTATATATTGTGCATATATAAATATTTAAAATCAGTTAAAACCAATATAGATCTATCTTAACCAAGAATCTAATATGAGTTGGGAGGGATCAAAGTTCTTCAAAACAATGTGTGATTTTTTATTTTTAAAATTGTATTTTTGAATGTTATATAGATTACATAACAAACTGAGTTTTTTTGTTATTAATATATTTTTAAGTATCCATCAATATTAATTTATATTAAAATATTTTATTCATAACTCACATTGGATATTGTCTTCTATACAACATTAAAATATTTTATTTCAACATTTTTTTTTCTATGTATAGATATATATGAAGTTGATATCACATTTTAATATCTTACATTTTTTAAAATCTAATTAGTGTACATCAAATTATATTAGGTCATATGGACAACCAATTAAATATGCATAGCATAGCCGACATTGTTTTTCTATTTTGAAAATATTTTATTTTTATTTTAAAAAAGACAAATATAATGAGTCTCTCAGTTCAATAAATCCAATTGATAATATTTATTCCTAATAAAATTCGATTTTCAATTTTTTTTTTGAAAAATAATCAAAATCAAAATTAGATTTTTTATTATTAATTTCATAAATATCCTCAAATAAAAAAATATTTTAAATTAATTTCATCTTCTATAATATCTATCTATATATAAATAAATAATATACACTCTATAATATAATATAATATAATAATATAAATTTATTATATTATATTATATAATATAATATATATATATATATATATATATATAATATATATATATTATAGAAAGTTTTTAGATTTATCAATATACATGAAAGCCAAATCGAGCTGAAAAAAGCAAGAATTTTACAGGTATTAGCTCTACTCAACGTTATGAGGTTGAGGTTTCTAAGAACTAACGAAGCACCCTGCATCACCAACTTCAATGTTGCTGGCTCATTTGCTTTTGTTTTTATAAAAAAATAGAAAATTGTAATGTCTAACCAGAAACTTTGTAAATAAAATCGATTCCATGATTATTGAAGAAAAAAAATGACCATTAAAAAAAATAGTTGTATGAAAACTTATATTTTAGGAGGATTGTAGATTATCTATTAATTTAAATATAAATTTGGAAATTATTTATGAAGTTTCTCACTTAAAATTCAATATTTTATAGTAAAGAACTATATTTTTTAAAGACGTTAGTTTAATAATTAATTTTTAATTTATTTATTTATTTTCCTTGAAAGTTATGAAAATACTAGTCATATTTTGAAAAAATCTGGTTGGGATTTTTGTAAATCCAAGTAAAAAGAATCAAAATTCATAATTTTAAATGTCTTAGAAATTTTTAATCGTGCTAAATCCCACTACTTTAAACTCTCCAAACAATTCCTCCACCTCTATTTTTAATGAAAAAATAACTCGCAATAAAGTCTATGTTCTCTCGTATGAAATTGCAATCTATGGCATAGTTGCAGTGGAAAAGACTTTTTAATGGTTTTTTTATTTTACTAAAATAAAAAATAATATATTAATAAATGGTTTTTATGATTTTTAAAGATACGTGTTTAGTAGTAGATACCCTTTAATTTGTTGAATCGGATTATGTTGTAAACATATTCTTGCGTGTTATAGTGATATTTATATACTTTCCCTTAACCGTATATTATTCTACAACTAACTGCATTAATTAATTAATGTAGAAAATCAAAATTATAAAATTTAAATAATATTAAATTGGTTAATTATAATTTTGAAAAATATAGAAAAAATTATAATATTAAAAAAAAATCATAGTATGTAATAGAAATATGAGAAGTTATTAATATTATTTCAATCTCTTTAAATATTAAATAATTTAAATTAATTATTATCTATATATATATATAATATATTTAAACTATAAATAAACTATATAAATTCTTGGTGAAAGTAAACTATAAGCAATTGAAAACAAACTAATATGCCTTAAACCAACCTTTGCAGATATAATTTAATACCATGGCTGTGAACACAAGTTTATAATTAAATGTTATATCTTTTAAAAAGAAATTAAAATCTATTAAATTTAATGTTATAAAAACATTTATTACAATTAAATAAAAAATTAAAAAATAGAAAAGCATAGAAAATACACTAGTATAATTGTAAACCATTAATACAAAATGGAGAAAAAAACACTAGCGTATATGATTTGTAATAAATAAATTCATAATCATATTTGGCAAATTTTTAAAAAATGTATGATGAGTAGATTAGAATGTAATTTTGTGAAGCAAATTATAAGTTTAAAGTAAAATAAAAAGTAATATAGAGAAAATAGGTTTATATTTATGAAATAGTATAATTTAAAGTTAAATTAAATCATGGTTTAAGCAATAAAATATATTTTTAAGTGATAAAATATAATTTTTTTATAAGAGAAAAATAAAATATCTCTAAGAATTTATAAATTTTAATTTGATTTATTATTATTATTTTCAATATTTTAAATTTAAAAAATAAATAAACATCGCCAAATCTTAAAACATTTATAATGATATAGGTGTTGCAATGTTTTAAAATCGTTTTAACATTCAAATGAATATATAAATTTATAATAATAAAAAGGATTAAAATGCACATGTTTATGTTAAATGAATATATACATTTATAATAAAAAAGGATTAAAATGCATCTCTTTTCCTTTTAACTTATTTTAATTTTTTAATTATTTACCTATATAACTTTACATAGTGTCACAATTTAACTATTCTGGAAAAACACTTATATTACTAAAACTAGCATACCTCCTCATTGAATGAATGGAAATGTTGAAGTGATTTAATGGAAATTTTCATCCTAATATTATTAAGAAGAACCATAAAGATATGGCAATAAAAAATATTTTATTTGATAATTGGTCTTTATTTCTATTCTCGCAATGGTGATAGGATTGTACATTTTGAAAAGAGAGTGAGTAAACATTTATGGATTCAAGGACATGAAACACACAAATACATATAAATATTAGAAATTATAATTGATACATATAGTGATGTTTTTATGGTAAGAATAAACGATATGTTTAGTGTAATTCATTTATTTTTTTAATTATAAAATTGTGGTATGGTACCCATGGGGCTTTAAATAGATGGTGATTGTGTGTATTTTTAAGATACTTTTTAATGTTAAGATCACCAATTCAACAATCCCTGTAGGTAGTCCCATTGGTCTAACGAACAAAAAAAAACATTATAACATGACATACCTGTAGGTAGTCCCACTAGTCTAACCAACAAAAAAAAACATTATAGCATGACACTGGGACAAATTCTTTGTTTTCATTGTGTTACTAGGACATAGTGTAATAATGTGTTTTAGACATGTTATCGAATGGATTGTAAATAAACATCATTACATATATTTTAAGAAATAAGAGGAATATGTGATACAATTACTAATTATAAGAGGAATATGTGATACAATTATTAATTATAAAAGGAATATGTGATACAATTATTAATTTACAATAAGTTTATTTAAAGATAAAAATTATTAATCATTGAAAAGATACATGAAATAAGTTTCTTGGTATAAAAAAATTAAATATATAATCTAAAACATGAATTTAATTTCTTTCTGTATTAATATAATTTTAATATCAATCATGTTTCTAATAAAAATACATAATATCAAATCTTGTTATTTATTTACTTGATTTTATGTCCAAAAAAACCAATAAAAAGACATAATATCAAATCTTGTTATTTATTTACTTGATTTTATGTCCAAACAAACCAATCAAGACTAGTATTATTTTGGATTTTTTCATTAGTACTTATTAATTTATTTGGACATGTATATATATGATTTGAAAAATCGTAGACATAAACCTACAATTTTGTCAACTATTAAACTCACAACTACATCAGAATGATTACACACTTAGTATATATGTTTGTTTTGCAGGTGTGAAAGTGGGACACAACAACAAGTGGCCTTAATAGCTGAGATTCCAAGTGTTTGGCAAAGGAAATTGTCTAATTGTATATTTATACATGGTAAGATAATTCTATAAATAAAGCATTAAAGAAATAAATCCATGGCTCTTGCCATATGTCCAATATAGGAAAAAAATTATGAATATTTTAGTTAATAAAAACCCAAAATACTAAATTACTATGAAAAATGGATAGAGATGTGGGAGATGAAGAATATAAAAAAAGCATAGTGCAAGTTTCATTTTTCTTTTATTAAAATTTGTTATTTTTCTAAATCAATTATAAATATTAGAGACTAAGCCATTCCCTTCACCCCCTCCTCCCTTTATTTGATTATTCTAGCATTGTGTAATTTTTTAATATCTAGTTGGAAAGAGACAATAATTGTTTTCCTCACAAACTAGCTACCCTAAAATGGAGATGGAAAAATTACTTTATTTGTTTGTAAATTCATGGCATAGCTTGAATTTATCTTGTAAATTTTCATTTTCTCCTCTTAATGACATGCATTTTCCCATTTCAAAGTCTATTGGTGTCTTTGTTTTCCTCACAAACTCACTACCCTAAAATGGAGATGGAAAATTTACTTTATTTGTTTGTAAATTCATGGCATAGCTTGAACTTATCTTGTAAATTTTCATTCTCTCCTCTTAATGACCTGCATTTTCCCATTTCAAAGTCTATTGGTGTCTAAAGTCCACGTGAGTTCTTAAACCATGGCATGAGAATATGCCAATAGAGTTGATGTTGAATCTAATACACAGGAATGATTGAATGGAATGGTTTGATCTAACATCTATCTAACTCATTAAACAAAGCAAACAAACAATGATGAGTTAGTAAGTAGTATAATCATAAAATCTATTGTAAACTTTGAAATATACACCAATATATTGATGTTATATGGGGATAGATGGAGTGAGGGAGAAAGTAGGAAAAACATGGCACTAAAATCATAGCATACCAAGATGATATGAGATGAGAACATAAATATATATAGAGGGAAATGGTTTCCAAAACTGAATGTAAATTTAGATGATTATATTTTGTCTAAATACCTTTCTTAAAAATTCTTTCAACATAATTATAATAATCTTGATAATTTTATTTTTTGAAATATAAAAATACATTTTCAATATTGAGTGTAATTCTTTTTATTTATATTATTCATATTATCATTTTAAATCAATAATTTTTTTTTTTAACTTATTAAAAAATATATTATTTTCAAATACATCAATCAATAACAAGCATAGTAAGGATGGTGGATATAAAACAAAATTGTAAAGTTTTCATAGTCAACTCAACATCTAACCATCCTTATCATCTTTGACCCCACTCATGGAAAAACAAGGGGTTTATCCCCAATCCTTATCATCTTTGAACCCACTCATGGAAAAACGAGGGGTTTATCATAATGGGTGAGGTACAAAATTTGGAAAAAGTATGTCCCATGACACCAATATAAGTTTGGCTAAAATAATTAATAGAGTAAACTATTATGCAGCAGGTCCATGTGGGAAAGCTGAAATGATATCCATAAATAATTTTTTTGTACTTTATGGTCAAACAAATATCTAAGTGCAATAGTGTACTTTAGTGTGTTTTTCAAAGTTTCTTTTTCATGGTTATGATAGGGTGGGGAATTCCGTATAGGAATTGTCTTCGAGACAGCGTGAGCTGCGACGGGATGGATTATCAATTTATATGTAAAGATGTATTGGATTTGAATTGATGTAAATTGTTAAATGATTTTTTTTCCCATTGGTATAAGTTAGTTTCCTTTTTCTTTCTAACTCCTTATCATCCCACAACTTATCCTTAAATTTGGAAGTAATGATATTTTTAATATTGTCCTTATTCTCCAAGATGATCTCTTCATTTACCCCTAATTGGTCTAGCCAAAATTGGGCATCCTTATGCTAGCCTTGCTTGAGTCGGTGGTGGGGGTTTGGCTTGAGTTAGAAGTATTTTTGGGAACCTCTTGACTTCTATGTTGTATAGTTTCTTCTTATACATGAGATACATAATCATAAGCATGATTTCAATGGGGGAAAGGCTAGCTTCAATCAAGAGGATATGGGAGGGAGTATTTCCTTTAATCTTGAGGTTGTAGGTTATAAATTGCTTTGGGATCAGCTCAATCTTCTTCCACGATTCTCTAGATATACTGCAACTCCAAACCTCACATCCATATAAAATAATAGGGGTGACAACGGTCTCAAAGAGGAACTTTTTTTACCGTATACCCAAAGATTTGTCGACTTGCAATAGTTTTCAAATCCATAATAAGTTTTCCAACCTCTAATTATCCTTTTCTCAATGTTATAATTCTAGTTGAGCTGAGATAAGTGTTCATTCACAGATATTTGTATGAAGAAACTTTCTCCAGGTAGTTAGTATCATAAATGAAATTATCATAGTTGGTCTTTTTGGATTCAATTATCATGACTTTAGTCTTGTCGGTATTAACAATCATACCCATCTTGAAGCATTAATCTTAGAGGATTCGAAGATGTTTGTTGAGATTGTCATGGCTCTTGGTTAGAAGAACAATATCATTAACATAAAGGGGAAGAGTAATGACCATACTAGTAAGCCTGGAGCTATCACATCATGCAGCTTCCAAGCACTTTTCTAGCTTATCAATGTAAATGCCAAAAACGGTAGGGGATAGGGGGCACCCTTTCTTAACACTAATATTGTATTTAATTTCTTCTGACAAACCCTTAGTGGTCCTAAGCTTGGTAATAACATTCTTGTATAACCTAGTCACAACAACCCTCAACTCGAGAGGAACCATTGACTCTTTTAGCCTCTTCCATAGTTTGTCCCGAGGAACTATGTCGAAGGCTTTTCTGAAGTAAAAAAGAAAAAACAAAAGAGATTGGTTTTATTATTATGGTATTCCTTAGCAATGATCCTAAGAGTAACAAGATGGTCTATAGTTGAGTGATGCCTCATAAATCCATCTTGTCCTTTAGCTCTTTTACCTTGATTTTCAAGCCAAAAGCTAATTTTTTTTCCAAAATGATCCCATACAATTTGGCTAATTATAATAGTCTTGTAGTTAGAGGGAATGTTTTTACCCCCCCTTTTAAAGACAAACACAATAAGGCTTTGTGTCCAAGGCTTAGGGAAGCCTTGTTTCATTGCCAAATTAAGGAGTTTGTGTATATGAGGGATGACGACATACTTTCCCATTTTGAAAATTTCAACTTGGTAGCCTTGAATATCCCTAGCTTTCCCATTAGCGAGTTTCTTAATCCCAAACTCCACACCTTCCAAAGAAAAGATATCCTCCTCTATAAGAGTGTTCAAGATGGTGCCCACGACATTAGGGGAATTATAAAGATTCTTAAGATAAATATCCCAGTCATTTAAGGGGATCAAGTTATTTTCTTTCGTTTTACAAACAAGAATTTCCCTCCAAAACTTTCTAGGTTCAGCTTTGGAAAGGTGAAGAAGATGCTCTTGCCTACTATTTATATAAGATATTTTCTTCCTTTTGATAAGAGCTTTGTACATATTTATTTTTTCAAGCTTTACGGTTTTGTTACAAGCATCTCTGATCACTTTCCTAACAATTTTACAGCCATTATCATACTAGGATTGGAAGTTCTATTATTCTTTTTATAAGACACCTTGGTAGATAACTTGTTAATGGTAGTGGAAAGGGTTGTAGTAAAACTATGGTAAATGTGATCAATGCTGTCATTGAATATTAAGGAAGCTAAATCCCCTTTTAAGTCCTTTAAGAAGAGATTTATTTTACTTTTGCCAAAACGAATGAGCCTTTGACTCTCACAATTCTCTTGCATGTGACTTGTGTGCCTGTTAAGGTTTAGAATTAAAATTAGAGATTTGGAATTAGTTTAGAACTAAAGTTAGAGATTTGTAGTCAAAATCATGCTAGTGGTAAATTAAAAAGTCAAAATTGTAATTAAAATTTAGAATTAAAGTTAGAGATGTGTAATCAAAATCATGCTAGTGAACGATTAAGAAGTCAAAAATTACATTACAATTAAAAAACATAAATATAAAATATCACATAATTTACTACACTTTTACCAAACATATATATATGCACGCGAAGTGCATGGTTCAACGGCGGGGCTGTCCGCTGACTCGCTCCCCGCCCAGGTTCGATCCACAATTTGTGATGCTGCTGTGCAGCAATATGTGTATTTGATAGATGTGATTGATGCGACATATATATATGTAAATTTGTACAAATGGCCTAATATATTGATTCTGCAAAGAAACTGGCCCCTTTAAAATATATATATATATAAACTTATAAATTAAAGTAAATCCTAAATAAAAAATTAGGATAGGATTCGACACCTCGTTGGTACACTATACTAAACAAGGCAAGGGAATGATTCTTACACAGACTTCAATCCTTACACGACAATGGCGACTTAAAGTAGCTTTCATTTCCAACACATTGAGGGATCTTGCAAGTGTCGTGAAAGGGCAATTCAACCACTATGTCCTTTTTTAATTATTCCGATTTCTTGGAAGGATAAGATTCGTTTCCATTTAATTTGATTTATATTAATTTATAAAAGTGATTAAAGTGCATTAATATTGCATCACGTTTCAAAGATCATAATTCAATCAATCAGTTATTATTAATATTATATTGGTGTAGTTTAATGAGGTGGAGGAATTGTTCGGAAAGTTATGGAAATTTCCGTCATATTTAGAGAAAATCCATCCATGATTTTTGTAAATTCAAATTATAGTTGTTAAACTTCAAATTTTAGGTGTCATAAACGTTTTTGATGGTGCTGAATCCATTTCCATCATAAAAAACACGATTCAAGCACTCCCTCTACAAGATTTTTTGAATTTTTTTTGCCCAAATTCTGACCACTTTTAACAGTCCGAGCAATTCTTCCGCCTCATTGACTTTCTTATATTTATTTAATATTTTATATCAATATTATTTTTATTTAAAAAAAATTTTAAATAATTAATAATTAAATTATTATTTTATTTAATTAAATATATTAAATTTAATATAAATTTTTAAAACTAAAAATTTCTAATAAAACTATTCGATTCAAAATCCATCCTAGCTATGTTTATCTAAATCATAACTTTAAGGATGTGTTTTTGATGATTGTTTTTTTTCACTTATTTTATGAAATAAAAATAATAGAACATGTTCATAATATTATATTTTTCTTTTATGGGTTTAATTAAATAAAAAGTTGAATTTAAAATTAGTTAATTTAGGTTTTAATTATTAGTAATTTATCTAATTGATAATGTTTTTGTTGAGATAGTTATCTAAAAGGTCTTACATTTTTTTTTTGTCTAAAATATAGATAGATATATACTAAAGAATAATTGTTTTTACCATATATATTATATATTGTGCATATATAAATATTTAAAATCAGTTAAAACCAATATAGATCTATCTTAACCAAGAATCTAATATGAGTTGGGAGGGATCAAAGTTCTTCAAAACAATGTGTGATTTTTTATTTTTAAAATTGTATTTTTGAATGTTATATAGATTACATAACAAACTGAGTTTTTTTGTTATTAATATATTTTTAAGTATCCATCAATATTAATTTATATTAAAATATTTTATTCATAACTCACATTGGATATTGTCTTCTATACAACATTAAAATATTTTATTTCAACATTTTTTTTTCTATGTATAGATATATATGAAGTTGATATCACATTTTAATATCTTACATTTTTTAAAATCTAATTAGTGTACATCAAATTATATTAGGTCATATGGACAACCAATTAAATATGCATAGCATAGCCGACATTGTTTTTCTATTTTGAAAATATTTTATTTTTATTTTAAAAAAGACAAATATAATGAGTCTCTCAGTTCAATAAATCCAATTGATAATATTTATTCCTAATAAAATTCGATTTTCAATTTTTTTTTTGAAAAATAATCAAAATCAAAATTAGATTTTTTATTATTATTGAAAAAATCAAGAATTTTACAGGTATTAGCTCTACTCAACGTTATCAGGTTGAGGTTTCTAAGAACTAACGAAGCACCCTGCATCACCAACTTCATTGTTGCTGGCTCATTTGCTTTTGTTTTTTATAAAAAAATACAAAATTGTAATGTCTAACCATAAACTTTGTAAATAAAATCGATTCCATGATTATTGAAGAAAAAAATGACCATTAAAAAAGAAAGGAAAAAAAATAGTTGTATGAAAACTTATATTTTTTTTTTTTTTTTTCAGACGAAAAATCAGATGTTTTATATATATATAGGAATGTTGTACATAAAACTCTTTGCAGATGATATGAGTCAAATCCGAGAGGCGGATCATCATTGAAACAATGATTTTGTTGCCGAGATCAGTTGCCTAAAATAAAAGATCATATGTGATGCAAGGATGGCCGGTTGGTGGTTAGACCAGATCAAAATTACAGCATGAAACCAGAATATCTTGCCTGTGTTAATACTCTAAAAAACATAAGGCTCGAGCATGAGCAGACAAGCATAGAAGGGTGCTAAATCCCCAGAACGTCCATGAGGGACGTGACTCCAAGGAGAATGGAAGCAGTGGGCTTCCGAAAGCTGGAGAAAATTGTGTCGTTCCGCCACAGCCAAATGTGCCAGCAAGCTATTAAGAACAGAGAGCGCCTGGGGGCGGATTGAGAGCTCCACCAAACAAAACCTTGCTGTACAGAATTGAATATATTGTGAGGAAAATCCAAGAGGGAGGCAAGATCATGCCAAATCTGGAGGGTTACATGGCATGTGAAAAACATGTGGAGGTTTGTCTCCTCCGCTGTTTTACAGAAAGCACATTGGCCTGGGCCCTGCCATCCTTTGTTCTGTAAGACCTCCCAGGTAAGGTTTCGGTTCCAGAATAGAAGCCAGGCAAATAAGATCATCTTGACAGGGCAGGTTGATTTCCAGAAAGAGGGAGGGAAAAGCGGCTTGCCTGGAGGAGCTGGAGAGATGGACAAGGATGAATAAAGATCTTTGACCCGAACAGGAAGAGGCGATTGAGGCAGACACCATATAAGAGAGTCTTTGTGCTCTGTCCGTTTGAAAGCCATACTCTGCAGAGCGGTGCGCGTGGATTCCCAAATAGAGCTGATCTGAGGGGGCAAGGAGAGGTCCCCCGCTTCCTTCCAAACAGGCGTGTGGTTGTTCCAGGATTTGATGAGGCGGTCCCAGGTAAATATGCCCCTCAAGTGAAGAAAGTCAATCAGAAACGGATGGGGGAAGGATGGCAGACCGTTTCGGATGAGGTCGTTGCCAAGAAACACATTTGCTCCCGAGTGAATCGACCAGCGGAAATTTTTTAAGAGGAAGGTTTTGTTCTTACAGAAACTGAGCCATATTGCTGATCCGCGCTTGATCCCCAAGGAATTCCTTCTGTACCAGAATTCTATGCCTTTTCCTTTGAGATATTTCCTGTTGATGAAGACGCTCCATGGACCATTGCCGTATATACCCCGAATGTAGGATTTACACAATAGCGCATTGCCCATCTTGCGCATGTCCAGAATGCCCCAGCCGCCTGTTTTCTTTGGAAGCATGAGGGAGTCCAGCTTGACTAGGTGTAGCTTGGATTGGAAGGTTTTCCCTCCCCACAGGAAATTAGCTACAAAAGCCTTCATTTTGGATATGATTTTAGCTGGGAGGTAGAAGAGGTGAGACCAGTAAGTGGCCAGCTGAGCCAGAACCGTTTGAATCAGGGTTAGTCTACCTGCTAAAGATAGAAGTCTTGATTCCCAGCCCGATATTCTGTAATAGAGGCGATCCAAAAGCCAATTCCAGTCACCTGTCTTGTATCCCATCGGCTTCAGGGTAAATCCCAGGTATTTCATGCCCAAATCAATTGGGGCTGCTTCGATGCCGAAAAGGTCAGCAATCCAGGAGGCCGTGTCCTGATCTGTTTCGTTGTGATAGAGCTTGGATTTTCTTTTGTTTATGCAAATACCGGAGGCCGACTGAAACCTTTGAAAAATCTGTAGGATACATCGCCAAGAATCCTTTTGCTGCATGGCAAAGACAAGGATATCGTCAACGAAGATGTTGTGAGAGAGGTGGAGATCCTTAGCAATTTTAATAGGGCAGATATCATGCGCTGAAGAGGCTCGGTTTATATGAGTGCTAAGAGAATTCATGACTAGTATAAACAGCAGCGGGGAGAGCGAGCAGCCTTGACGGAGGCCCCTTTCTGCAGTGAAGAAAGGTGAAGGGGGTCCATTTATAATAACTGAGAAGTTTGTGTTCTCAACACATGCCATGACCCATTCGATGCCCATTTTCCTGAGGCCGATTTTCGCCAGTAAGATCCTTAAAAGACCCCAGTCGACGCAGTCGAAAGCTTTTTTCAGGTCCACCTTAAGAATGGCCGCCTTTTTTTTAATGGATCGGAGGGAGAAAAGGCATTCTTGGGTCATCGCCACCGCGTCCCAGATGTTCCGTCCTTTTAAGAAGGCGTGTTGTTCCTTGTCGATATAGCGATTGAGGATCGGCTTGAGCCTTTCCGCGATGATCTTTGTGACTATTTTAAACATGGTGTTGCAAAGGGCAATCGGCCGATAGTCCTGTAAGGAAACAGAGACATCCTTCTTGGGGATGAGAGCTATGAGCGTTGAAGAGATAGCAGGGTGGATGTGGCCAGACAATCGAGAAGCCTCTATCATTCGCAGGAGGTCCGATTTAAAAAGCTCATAGAAGTGCTGGAGAAATTTGATGGGCCACCCGTCAGGCCCTGGGCTTCTGTCCTTCTTTGATGCCTTCATGGCCGCTTGTAGTTCGTCCTCCGAAACAGGTTTTATGAAGTCTTGGTAAGCCGTTTCATCGAACATAACCGGCATGTGTTCTGCTGCCCAAAGCATATCAGAAGCGTTACTTTGATTTCTGCTGTATTGAGCCTGAAAGACTCTGGTAGCTTCTCTAGAGATGGCCTCTTGTGTGAAGTGGAAACCGCCCCTGCCATCTTCAATTTTCCATATGGCGTTTTTTGTTTTTCTGGCATTCGCAAAGGCATGAAAAAACTTTGTGTTGCGGTCCCCCTCCTTGAGCCAGAGGGCTCTGCTTTTGAGCCGCCATGTGTTTTCTTGCTTTATTAAGAGCTGATGTTTCCGATTTTCCAGGTCCCATATAGCTCTTTTTTTGCTGAGCGGCATCGAGTGTAAAGAGGTCATAGATATGGCGTCCAATTCCTGTTGAATTTTCATGAGCTCTTGCTTGTCCTGTTTGACTTTTTTGTATTGCCAATCCTTTGAGATAATTTTGAGTCTATGAATTTTTTCGCGAAAGGTGAGGAAAGACGTCCCCTCGGCTCCTTTCAGATCTTTCCAGCAGTTTGTGATTACCTCGATGAAAGCAGGATCCTCAAGAAAGATCCTATTAAATTTGAAATAATATTCCTTCCTGTTCTGAGTGGGGCGCCATTCCAGGATGATGGGCTTATGGTCGGACAGAGACTCATTTGCGATGGAAGATGCCGGCATTCCCCAATGTTCAATGACGTTAGCTTTGATGAGAAAGCGGTCTATTCGCTTCGCTATGTATGCCGTTCCCATCCTTCCATTCTCCCAGGTCGGCATTAGTTTTTCTGGAAGGACGTCCACTATATTCCTGTTGAGAAGCTCCATTTTAATCTTGTCCGATAGGGGATCCTTCTTCCTGCATGAGCCCCAGCACTCATCAGAGGAGAGAGTGAAGTTCAGATCGCCGGTGATCAGCAAGGAATCCTCGTCTAAGATGTCAGATGCAAACAGCGAGTCCCAGAAGGGAGCCCGATCCCTGCATGGAGCATAAATATTAAGGAGATTTAGAACCCTGTCATTTCCCCTGATTTTGGCCGAGATCATAATTCCTGCGCAGCATTTGTAGGCTTTGGCTTTAATCCACAGAGGGTCCCATAATACAGCTAGGCCGCCCGATAAACCATTTGCCCCGGTTGCTACCATGTGCCATGTTGAGTACATTTTCCTGAAATAGTCGACTGTCACCCTGCAAGGATGCATAGTTTCCTGTATGAAAACAATTTTTGGTCTTGCCAAGAACAGAAAATTTTTGAGCGCCTGGAATTTGTGGGGGGCGCCCAATCCCCGGATATTAATGGAAATGAGAAAGGTCATCGAGGAGGGGCGGCAGCCTGACAATCTCTAAGAGGCTGTGGGGCATCCGATGCCATGATTGGGACCTCCACCAAGGAGAGGTGAGAAATGTGAAGATCAGAAACATTTTTCCTGCCTCCGAAGTGCCGACTATCACCCTTCTTCTTCTTCCTGACCGTAATGTTCTTGCCTGAGGTGGGGCTGATGATGAGAGGGAGAGCTTGAGAAGGCTTATGGATGGTTAGGGGTTCAAGAGCGTGGGGGATCCGTTGAAGGAGGAGGTCTAAATCACTGTCCAAAGTATTCTCGGGCGAAACCGGAGGGGAGGGGGCAGAGGCCAGTTCTTTTCCTTTTCGGGAAGAGAGCGAAGGATGAGGAGGGGTGCAGGTCGGGGAGGAGGAGGAGGAGTTGATGAGTATGGTATGTGAACCGACCTGGAAGTCCTTCTGGTTTGTATCAGAAGGGGGAGAGGCAGGACAGACCGGTAAGGGTTCCGGGAAGGGTGAAGCGGGGGGGTCTTCCAGAGTCTGGCGATGAGAAGCAAGCGGGGACTCGGATTCCTTAGGAGGGGCAGCGGCAAGGGGGTCGGGAGGAGAAGACATATTGTCGAAATACAGTGAGGGCGTCGGGATCCCCTTGGTACGGAGACTGGAGATCGGAGGGTTTAGTCTTCTGCCCAGACGAGATTTACAGTCCTTAATGAGGTGGCCGGTTCGATGACAGAGGGAGCATCTGAAAGGGATGCCCCAGAAGTCAATTCTTTGTCTAGCCTGCATTCCATTCCAGGATATGTCTATGAATTCTGGATATACTCCTTTGTAGGGCTTCTCGATGAGAATCCACGCCACCCTCTTGTCGCGATCTCCTTTGCACCATGGGTCAACGTATACAAATTTCCCTATTGAGTTCCCCAGGTCAGTCAGAACCTCTGGAGACCAGAATTCCAGTGGCAAGTTCGGTAGCTTTGCCCAGATCATGCTGTTGGAGGGGGTGTTTTTTAGGGGGTCGAAGCCGAAATACCATTTGGACAAGAAGAGGAAGCTTCTACCTGCTACCCAGGGTTTTCCAAGGATGTTCTCCAGGTCAGACACTTTGTGGAAGTGAAAAGAGTACCAGTCTTTCATCAGACGGGAGATTATGGGAGTGTAGCCGAGAATAGGAAGCCATTTATCAGACAACCATGAGCGCATTTCTGGTTCCTTCATGTGAGGGAAGTGCCATTTCCCTACTAGGGCAAGCTTTTGAAGACTTTCAATTCTGTCCGCCAGAGAGATGCTATTTATTGTAACCGCCTTTGGAGGAGGCCCCGGTTTGATAGGGCGGCATCGAGAGTTATAAGAGTTTGCTTGCGAGCCTGTAACCTCTGGAGGGCTGACCCCACATTCGGATGATGAGCGGGCAAGGAGGCCAGGTGGGAGCATCTCATCCACCGTGGCATGCCAGTTCGGAGAGGCGTCATAGGCTTTTTCGGCCGCAACAGTAGCGTCGATGAGGGCTTGGGTGTCAGAGGAGATGACCCCGTCAGACATTCTGGACCATACTAGTTGACAGAAGAGAGAGGGCAATCACTGAAGGGTTGCAGAGAAACTTTCGGCGAGCAGCAGGTGCACCAGCAGTAAAAGACAGGGCACCAAGAGATCTAAGGAGAATGACAGTGAAAGACGGGGGGGAAGTCCGGGGGCTCAGGGTTCGGGGGAATGTAAGACAGCCCGAGCTCTGTAAGTTCAGGACTGTTACCCAGATCCTACATAGCAGAACCCCTAACCCCAGCAAAGTTGCAGAAACAAACTTTTAATGAAAACTGTTAAAAGAAAACTGTGTAATGCTGTTCCAGAGCGATATGAATAACAGAGAGGTAAAGGAAGACTCACCTGTGCCAGAGAAGGAGCGCGCGACGCTGTAGGGGCCAAGCAGCAGATGCAGAATGGTAGAGGCTGCTCATGATTTTCAGAAAGGGGACTGAGTTATACAGATATGTTCAGGGAGTGAAATCTGTAGACGAGCAAGGGAGCCAAATATATAGGAAAAGTTCGGGAGACTGGACGTGTCGGCTTGAGATGTTCATGCAAGCTGTGGGCTTAAGAGATGGCATGTCAAAGGCAGTGTTGGTGGGGGAGATACAGTGATCTTTGTGTCGGGTGGAGGAAGTGGGGAGATGGCGTTACCGGGCGATGGCGGCCCCACAGAGCGTATCGGCAGCTGATTCTCCAGCACAGGTCCTCATGGAGTTTGTTGGGAGCGAGGGCGACCCCACATGTCGTTTGTATCAGATCCCCAGCATCAAGACGGGAAGGGTCCAGCACAGGACCAACGCAGGTCTTCGCAGGGTCCACAGGACCTCACAGGTCGTCGCAGGGTCCACTGAAGCTCACAGATCCTCGCAGGGTCCACAGAACCTCACAGGATTCACGTAGGGCCCACAACAGATCCTCGCATGGTCCACAGATCCCCGTTCGCGCAGGGCCTCACAGTTCGCTCAGGTCCTCACAGGGCCTCACAGGTTCGCTCAGGTCCTCCTGTATCAGCGTAAAAAATAAAATTTACTTTGAGTGTGGGGAGATTTTTTTTTAATATAAATAAGTAGTATTTAGATTAAATTTGCATCCAGTTTACACCAAATACACAGGGAGTACATCACTTCAAATTCATAATTGTATCAGATGCCTACTAGCTATTGACCCATTACAAAATTGATACTTCCTATCGACAACCTTACAACAAATTCATTACATGGAGAAACTTTCATACAAACTATCAAAACGAAAAGCCCAAAATTGCCTTGGACGAAGACCACTCAAATTCATATGTTGGCTTGTTGAGGTCTATGACTGGCTTGCCTGTGGGATCGAGAGGTTCTTCCTATATAGTGGATGGATGGGTCTTTGTTAAGCTTAAGGTTTGAAATGATCACCCTTGAGAGCGTCAACCACCTCATTTTCCAACCTTAAAATTTGTTGTTGGAGCGCCAAGATACAATCTTCTTGTTCGATCTATGCATGGTACATCTGACCAAATTTTACTTATAAATCATCGTCAACCCTCTTCAGGGCTTCATGGGAATATAAACACTGGGAGCAAGGGTGATCCTTAGAGGAGGAATCAAAATTTGAGTAGGATTTCATGGTGTAGATATGGACGAAACATCGACCACAATATACTCTTGGCAGAGACAAACCCGACCAACCCAAATCAAAATAATGCAGCAAGCGACTAACCAGAGCAAGTGGTAGGAACTGAGATGTGAAGCCTAGACTGCTAATGATAGTTTCCCGACAACGAGAGATTCCAGGTTGAACAAAAGAATCACTCTCGAAATTCCTGATACAAAGGTGATGCCACAGATAAACTTTGGACTCGAAAAACACTAACTTTCTCAAAATTAGAGACTCCCACGGGGTGGCATAACGTATATAGCTCGACTTACAGCTCAGGACAATAGATAGGGAGCCAATTGTAGAGGAATTTCCCTCCGAACTCTGACCACTGGAAATTTCCAAACTAAACACAGGGAGCTCAGATTTACATTCTAACCAAGGAACATGTGCCAGTATGGTGCCAATTGGAGCATAAAGACCAATATCTGCCACGGAGCATTGCGAGTGAGAGAGTCCCTTGCGCTAGATTACCCATAAATGAAGTGTTGAACCCGTGATTTCATAGTTGTAAGAGATAGAGCTAAGGCCCTGAAAGAAGTTCTTTGCAGAGTTGCATGGAGAAGGACTAATTGGACACCACGACTAAATTCAAAGACAAATCAATGAACCAATTCTCCATCCATAGGATGAGGAGAGAAAATGCACATAACCGACGCATTCATGAATGAATCCTGGGCTAACTTTGAAATTGACTTAACACGATATCGCCTTCCTTGCCACACGAATATCATCATATTTCCGTTAATGAGGCATGTGTGGCCACCAAGGGAATTCATCATAATTATGAGCTAAGGGTGATTCCAAGAATTTGGAAGAGCATAACCATAATTGCAAGCGTGCAAGGGGATGAAAACACCATTTTCATGGTGGTGGATTTCAATCAATGCCACGTTAAGGGAATTCCTGAAGGGAGCCATTAACTATAGATGCGAGCTTTCATGAAAATTGAAGGAAAAAACGACATCGACGTGTGGAAAAGGCAACCTAACAAATGATACAGGAAACAGGGGATGGAAAATACAAGAGGGCGGCTGAAAGGGGAGGAAGAAGTGCATCCTAAGGGGAAGAGGGGAAGGGGACTAAGGAGGAGGGGATTCGGGGAAAGGCAAAGGAAAAAGAAGCAAGGAGAAGAGAGAGTAAGGGGAATAAAAAGAAAAGGGAGGAAAAGAAGAGGAAAATGAAAAGAGAGTAAGTAGGGGAGAAGACCAATATTTATAATCCATAATTTGAAGGTCGGAAGTGATCCAAACTCCAAATATAATATTACTTTAAGGAATGGGACAAAGACTAATTGTGTCATTTATTTCAAGCTTTCATTGTTCCAACAAGCAAGCTTTGTTTGCTTCCAAATTAGCCATTATAAGGATGTGATAAAATTCTTTGAAGAGGAAAAACTTTGTCAAACCTTTGATTCGATGAAGAATCTGAGAAAGAGGGTTATCCTTTGAATTGCCATTTTTTGTGACATTAAAAATTGTGATTACTGAATCTCCTAGGATAATGATGTGTTTTATTCCTTTATCTTTTGTAATACATAGTCCTTGGAGAAGGCCATACATTTCAGCCTAATTATTAGTCTTCTTTCCCAAGCCCCATGCAAACTTGATTTCATCTATTCCACCAAGATTAATGAAACCCCTCTCCCACCCTCTTGCCACCCTTGTATGAGAGAGATATTCATTCTATATATAGTTAACTTGCAATATTTAAAACAAAAATATATTATTAATAATAAATTATTTCAATGTTAGCCATCATTAAAATATTTTAATATATGTAATAAATAATAGAATTTTATATCAATTGGAAAACATAATTTTATATCAATTTGTTATAGAGAAAATAAAGTAATTTATACTAAAAAATTTCTTGTATTTTCACTTTTCATTGTGAGGGAGCTATAATTTATTCCATTCTTAATATGGAATTGATATGTAACATTTAAAAAAATTTAGTAACAAAAAAATGTTTAACATGGATTATAAATCAAATATTTCAATACACATATTGACTAAAATATTTTAACATCAAATATATATAGAGAGAGAGTTCTTATGCTATTAATAGGTTCTTTTTAATTCAAGGTATGGAGATTTTTTGTGTGTGTGTGTGAGAGAGATAGAGAGAGAGAGTATTCCATGGATATATGTTTCTACTTCTGAATATAAGATGACACATTTTAATGTGGCTAATATCAATCATAAATAAAATATTTTAATGTCAACCATGTATATGTTATATAAAGCAAGTGCTTGCAGTTAAAACATTATATTGATGTTTTGTTAAAAAACCAACATAGATTCATCTTAACTTTAGATATATTAAGAGCTGAGAGGAATCAAATCCATAGAGGTGGAGACATTTCCTCATGTTTTGTATTCAAAAAGAGGTTTGCATATTGAAAAATTTTATCCCTCTCGCACTTGGTAGATCTAAAGTTAAAATGGATCTATATTGATTTATTTTCATATATATATATATATATTACAAAATCGGTTGCTTGTTATATTCAAAAAAGTTGGAGGAGTCTAAGCTCCGATTTTACAATAGATGGAAGTACAGAAGTAGCTTGTTTTTGAATTTCATTGTGGCAGTACACATGAGTACCTTTACTGCTCGCTTGTAAGGTCCTAGAGCAAGTATAGATTCTTATGAATTGGGACAGCAGAAGACTGGTTTTGCTGTACATTTAGACGGTAGTGTTAGATCTGATTAGTCAGTCGATGGAGGCCTCTCGCTGGCTGTAAAAAAATCACGAGTTCTGCTGAAGAGTACATTTAGACAGAGAATGTTGCATAAAGAGGTTTGATCAGACTCCTTGATAATAGAAGCGCAGTTCCTTAGAGAGTGGCATTTTGGCGTTGTCATATGGATCAAGGGATGAATTGGAGCAGGCTCGCTTGATTGCATAAGAGGCTTCCTTTTTCCCGTGAACAGGCATGGCTAGCTTTCTTGTCCGCTTCCTGGTTGTTGGATCGAAGGACATGAAAAAATTGGCACTCCATGTTCTGAGACAACATATTTTTACAGCGACTTATGATTTGATGGAGGAAGAGATTGGATGCTTGTCTGTTGCTATTCATTAAGCTGACAATTATAGCCGAGTCACCGAAGACAAGGGCTTTGTTGATCCCTTGGTTCTGAAGCTGCAAGAGGCCTTGGAACAGATCCAGAGCTTCAGCTCGATTGTTACTTAGTCTTCCCAGACCCCATTCAAAATAGGACACCGTTGCACCTGAAGGATCCAAAATGATGCCCCCTGCACCAGCAGCTCCCAGGTTCGATTTGGAAGCTCCGTCAAAAAATAAGGAATGAGTATTCTTTGAGAGAAGCCATTTACCGAAATCATCTTTTGTGAGGCAGATTTTCCATTCTAGGTTGTCATATTTGCCACTGAACTTATGGATCTTTGTTGCTGATATGGTGTTGGACCTGTCTATCAAATTCCAAATAAAGTTTCTCTCCTCTGTCCATAAACTGACCGGATTGATTCTCTTTGTTAGCTTGGATGCTATAGTTTCCGATGCTAGACTAGTAGCTTTAAGGATTATGTGCCTGGTTGTAGTAGCTTTGTCTCGGAAGATCAAACTATTTCGGGCGATCCAGATGCGCCACAGAAGAACAAACGGAATGGCGTTCCAAACTCTTTTAGCTGGGTTTTGATTCGCTGAGTGCCAAGGATAGCTTCTTCTCCAGTTGTTTAAGATTTCGACAATATAATGATGGGGATTCCAAATGGAGGGGGCAGAAGGTGCGATATTGTTCCAGCAAGAGGCAGCAAAGGGACATGATATAAAGAAACGCTGTAAGGATTCCTCCGCCGCTTGACAGTTGGGGCACCTGGAGGGTCCGAAGATGCCTCTCTTCCTGAGGTTCTCTGCAGTTAAAATTTTCCCATGGAGAAGAGTCCACATAAAAAAATTGATCTTTGGAATTGCTTCAGCTGTTTTTAGAATCTTCCTGTGAGCCCAGACTGCAGTGGGAAATTCCTTGCTGCTCAGGTAGCTGTAACCTGCTTTGATGGAGTAGTTTGTTCCTGAAGGGTCCCAGCGAAACTCGTCCTTTGCGCCTTTGATGGTGGGTGCTATACTGTGTAGACTGCTACAGAGAGAGCCAAAGCTGCCTTTGAGATGATGGGGTATGGGTGGGAATTCCCATTGAACCCAGGCATTAGTTGTATCATTCCATTGAGAGATTTGACTCAGATTGGATATGCCTTTGCTATGAAGATAACGAAGAATAGGATCGATATCTGGAAGGCTGTTTATGGGAGGATTCCCCATGATTTTTTCCGAGCCTATATTCACCGTTTCACCTCCTTTTGGCACTTTAGAGACATTTTGCGCCATGAAGACTATGGCTTTTTTGTAGAATTTCCATATCTTTGTACAGTGTCTATTAGGGATTTCAGCATTGAGAATTTGCGATCTTGGCTGATTAAGATATTTTGATTCTAGGACATTTTTCCACCATGCTGGTTGATTGTCCATAAGTCTCCAGATCAACTTCCCACCGAATGCTAAATTCATAATAGATGGGGACCTGATGCCCAGGCCTCCATTCTCAGGACTTCGTATAACCTGTTTCCAGTTTACTAAGTTGAATTTTTTCTTTTCATTCTTGCCCCCTTGCAGAGAAAAAATCTGAGGATGCTATCCATTTTTCGATGGAATGAAGCTGGAGCATGGGCAAGAGAAAACTGGTATAAAGGAAGGGAGGAGAGCCCTAATTTTAGAAGAACCTGTCGCCCAGCTGGATTGAGCCACAGAGTTCCCCATCTCTGAAGTTTCCTTTTCATTTTATCCAGCATTAAGTCCCAGACTCCAGTTTTTGCTTTCCCTATGGTTACCGGCATTCCCAAATAACTGAAGCAGTCCTAATCTAACTTGCAGGGGACACCAAAAGTATTGGCAATATTATGTATCATTTGGGGTGAGACATTCCATCCATAAATACAGCTTTTAAGGTAATTTATTTTACCTCTTGAATATCTCATGAACTTGTCAAGCAAGGACTTAAATCTTCTTGCAATAATGGTGGTCGCCCCCCTAGCAGAAGGGTGTCATCGGCAAATTGAGAATGATTATATTTTTAATGCCATCTTCAAACTTGATGCCCGTGATGAGGACTGACTGCCTCTTTTGATCAAGGGCACAACTAAATGATTTTTCCATAAGGATGAAGAGATAAGGGGATAAGGGGCAACCTTGCCTTAGTCCTCTTGAGATTTGGAAGGAAGGACCAGGTCTTTCGTTAATGAGGGGGGCGATCCAAGGCCCAGAAATGCAGCATCTTATGACATTAATAAGAAGAGGTGAGAAGCCCATCCTTTGGAGAACTGCAAATAAAAAAGAATGCCTTACCCTGTCAAAGGCATTGGCCAGATCTAGTTTTAGAATGAAGCCTTTCTCATTCCTTGCATGACTTGAATGTATGGCCTCTTGGACTAGAAGAATAGAATCTGAAATTTGTCTGTTTTCCATAAAGCCTCCTTGGTTGTCTGAGATCAGCATCGGTAGAAGAGGTTTAAGTCAAGAGGCTATGATTTTAGTGAAGATTTTATATGATGAGTTGCATAAGGATATGGGCTTGAAGCGAGAAAAATTGGATGGACGGTTCTCCTTCGGAATGAGAGCCAAGTGGGTAGCGTTTGTATATCCACCTATTTTGCCTTTTTTTTGGATCCACTTGATGTATTTTATGAGGTCTTTCTTTATCAGCTCCCAGTAATCCCTGTAAAATCTAATAGGGAACCCATCTGGACCAGGTGCCTTGTTGGGATGGAGGTTCCAGATTGCTTCAACAATTTCTTCCTCTTTTATTTCTACTGTCAAATTTTTATTTAGATCATCTGTGACTTTAGGATGCAAATGTTGTAACAAGTCATCATAAGATTCTTCCTCCTGCACCTCAGTTAAAAGGTCCTTGAAATGCTCTGTAGCTACTTCTTTAATATCTGCTTGTTCTACATGGTGTGTCCCTTCGCTGTCCGAGATAGCAGTTATGGTATTTCTGACTTGTCTAGCGGTGGCTTGCTTATGGAAGAATGACGTGTTCTTATCCCCGCTTTCCAACCATACTTGTCTTGATTTGGTGCGCCATTTTTCCTCCTCCTGCCTTTTAATTTTGCTCAGTTTATTGTACAACTCTTCTTCTTGAAATTTTTTTACTGTGGCAGTAATCCTTTTGCTCGATTGTGCACTGGAGTTCAGCGATTTGGTGCTTTAAATCATGCTTTTCCTGTTCTGGCTCCTTGTAGTACGATTTGGCCCATTGTCTAAGCGCTCTTTGCACGTTCTTCAGTTTGCTCTCCCATATGAAGCTTGGGGAGCCTTCAATATGCTGCCTCCAGGTGAGCTGAATGATATTTCGGGTAGCTTGTTGATCGCTCCAAATCTGATTATACTTAAAAGGCAGCGGACCAAGGGCGCAGTGGGTGTTCAAGTCGAGGGTAATTGGATAGTGGTTTGAGGCAGCGAAAGGCAAAATGGTGGAATTAACAGATGAAAAGGTTGACACAAGAGAAATATTCACCAAGAATCGATCTAGCCTCTCCATGATATTATTACTTCCCAGCCTTCGATTGCTCCATGTGAACTTGCGATTTTTTGGAGCTATGTCTATCAGGTCACCAATGTGCATTACATTTTCCATTTGATTCCTGAATGGGTCTGGCAGAAAGTTCCCCCCTCGCTTTTCATTTGCATGCAGGATTAAGTTGAAGTCGCCGCCTACTATGGTATTGTTGCTGTCTCCTTCCATGATGTGATTACTAAGAGTTTCCCAGCATTTTCCTTTGTCCCTGTAGTGATTGGGGACATATACATTGAAGATGACAATCTGCTGATGGCTGTTATTATTTCTCAGGACTGATTTTATCCAATGCTGATCGACTATCTCAGCTTCACATTGCCAGTCATTCTGATTCCAGATTGTAGTAATTCCTCCAGAAGCTCCTCTTGCTTCGCATATGCTTCCTCTGTAATTTTTATACTTTCCAATGATTTTGCTAATTTCTGATTCTCTTTGCTTTGTTTCCTGAAGTAATATGACGGATGGTTTCTCCTGCACTATAAGGTCTGTTAGAGCATTGATTTTAGCGGGGTGCCCAAGTCCCCTGTTGTTCCATGAGAGTATTTTGATCATTTCAAACCTATGTTTCGAGAAGGTGCTCTGCCTCCCTTGTCTTTGCTTGCTGCCTCTTGTTCTTTTGGGGCTTGAATGTAGGATTCTATTGGATGACGCAGACCAAGTGCTATGTCTTTTTGCGCGTTTTCATCCTTGTGCTGCTTTACAGTCTTTCTCCCCAGCTTCTTTTGTCCATCAAAGGAGGAACCCTGATCCTTAGAGTTGCTACGGGTAATTCTAGGGGGGGGAGGTTCAGTAAAGAGAGGGGGATGGGCACTCATATGAGGGGAGGAGGTCTGGTCAGGAGGGGAGGAGCGCTGGGCAGGAGGGATTGAGGGGGAAGGGTCATCTTCAGGGAGGGAAAGAACATGGAAAGGGTTGGTGGATGGAGGAGAATGAAGGGGATTTTCAAGAACAGGGGAGTGAGATAGATGAGGAGGGGAAGGCGGAGGAGACGGGATATGGGTAGAGGTTTTAAGAGAAGAGGGACCAGGTTCATTGGGTAAAGAGGAACTAGGGGCAGATTTTTTTTTTTTTTGTTACCACTTCCCATTGTTGATCTTGAGTATTATTATCTACATTAATAATCTTAGTGCAGCGATTGGCAAAATGACCATACTCGTGACATACCTTACATTTGAAGGGGATCTGTTCGTAGTCGAGCTGTTGTATGTGTGACCATTCATCGACTTTGATCTTGATAGCTTCTGGAAGTCCTTTGCCCAGATCGACCTCGACGCAGATACGTGCGCAAGCTTGCATGTTGTCTCTTGGTTCGCTTCTGTCAATATATTTGCCGACTGCGTTTCCAATGGCTCGCACAGAGTCATCTCCCCAGCAGTGTAATGGGAGATGTGGGAGACGAACCCAAACAGGAACTGCATTAGGAATGTCAAGCTCTGGATCAAAATCTGGCATCCACTTGTTTAGGTACAGACCTCTGGAGTCCATAAAATATGGTCCATTGCGAAAAATCAGATCCTTGTCATTCTTTGTCTCGAAGTGAAAGGTGAAGTAGCCCTTCCCGTAGAATCTAATGGCAATTTTCCCTTGGATTTTGTCTGACCAATTTCTTTCCACCCACCTCTAAACAGTTTTAGGTGAGGGCCAAAGACCAGTGAATTGCCCGATCAGACCCTTTTCGGCCAGAGCTAGAGCAGCCAATCTAGGCAAAGTTGGAGGAAGGGAAACCTCCTGAAGTCCTTCTATTTTTTTAACAAATTTTGAAAGTGTTGGGCGGTCTCGTTGAGGCGGCAGAGAGCTGAAAAGGGCTAAGAAAGCCTGTTGTTGTGCAGACTCCTCCGGTGGAGCCTCCGGAGGAGCCATCAGGAAGAGTGGGAGCGCAGACCAGAAGGCTGAAGGCGGCAGGCGGCGCTCGCGCGCGCTAGGTTTCTCAAGAGCTAAAAAAATTCACTTGGCATTATATGTGGACTTATATATATATATATATATATATATATATATATATATATATATATATATTTATATATATATATATATATATATATATATATATATATATATATTATATATATATATATATATATATATATATATATATATAGTTGATATAAAATATTTTATTTAAGCGGACTATTAAAATATTTTATTTGTGATCAACATCAAAATGGTCTTTTAAACATTCTTTCTATACATGGATATTTATGAAGTTGATATTGAAATACATTAATTAACATGAATATTCAAATTTTTTACTTGAAGTCTTCATTAAAATATTAAAAAAAAAAGAATTATACATCTTACTCATACTTGAAAGTGAAAATATGCCCTAAAGTTGCTTCTGTTTGGCTAAGAGCTTGTTTCCCTCGTATGTAAGGAAATAGGTTAACGACCCAAGACCCAGAGGCATCTGGCAGGAGTGAAAGCCTACCCCCTTACAAACCACCATTGGTAATTATCGGTGGCATGGTTTTCCTTGAATAACAGTAATGAGTCAACCAAACATTCATGGATATCAACCAATGATGGTTGTTCCCACTGCTTGTTTGATGACTGAGTTATGACAGGTTTTCCCCACTGTTAAAAAAAGAAAGAAAGAAAAGAAAGTGAAAAAAAAAAATATTTTTTCTTTTCAATTACTTTTTCTATAATTGATATAAAGTTATGTTATTAGTATTTACATTGAAATATTCTATTTATTGTTGAAAATGAAATATTTTTTTGTTATTAATATATTTTTTAAATACCATATGTCAACTCTATATTAAGCACAAAAATAAATCCACATCTCCTTCATATTGAATTGTAATTTAAATAAATAATATCAATCAACGAATCAAACAAGCATAGTGAGTGAGATTATTGATGCTTTATAATGCTTTTAATTAAAGATAATCAAATATACGTCAGATCGGGCATACAAGGATGCAATCTTCACATTGCCACCTAGCACAATAACTACACATGATGTGCCCCCTCAAGCATGAATTATAACACAATATGACTCCTGCACAGATTTATTATCGGAAGGTGGTGGACGATCAGGCCTAGGATGCCATGACAAAGGTTTATTGCACTTGTACTCTGGTTTCTGTGGGATGTGGTGGCCGTTGTGCCCTCTCCATCATTTCTAGAGCTCTTATGCTACTCTACCATCATTCTCATCTAGCTCCTCTACGTTTCTAGGTTATTTCTATTCTAGAACACGTTGTCCTTGTGGTATCTCTTATCCACTCAATTGTTTCCTCTCTTGACGTCTTTGGTTTCCATTCAGGAGTGGTGTCTCTATTCGTCTATGCTTATAACCAGTGAAAGAGGACTCTCTCGCTCTCTCTCGTCATTTCTTCCTTCTCCCTTCCTGTGCATGGATTCAACTCCCCTATGGTCGTTACCATTACGGTGTGGTGCACTTGTAGACATGGTTTTCCAATGCGCCCAAGTCTATTGGGGTGGTAGCAACAATAAGGGGTCGAGAAACTCACATGCTCATCTTTACGTAAAGGCTTAAGTGTGAACAAATTCCTCACTTAGTCTAAGAGGAATTACAAGAGCTCAAGGTTGAAGTGACAATTGACTAGGCCTGCACCTTAGATTCAGAGGTCATAACAAATATTTTAGACTAGGTTCTCCACTCAGGACATACTTGGGAAAGATAGAACCAATATATTCTCACTATAAACCTCTACTGGAAGATCAAAATGCTATTGGAAAAAGTGATCATGGACAAACATGAAGCAAAAGAAGAAATTCTCCAAATATTAGACAAGGTGGTCCTAAATCAAAAGGAGAAGAGGTTTGATCTATGTTTTGGTCCAAATGGTGACAACAAGGAACTTCCCAACCCCATAGAGGTTGATGCCTTAGGCTCTCCTTAATATTTATGAATTTTGTTTTCTTAATTAAGTTGGTCTTCGTGTTTAGCTAAGCATAGAGATTACAGATTGATAAGCTTGCCTATCATGCCCTTTCTAGAATTGCTTGGGTTAAGTTGTTTTTTGTAATTTGACATTTTTCTATTAATTCAAGAGAATGATACATTGTGGGACAAACATAAAGAATGAAAACAAGACCTCACTCCTACTAGATTTGTTGGCCATTAGATACATACAAAAAAGAATTGAGAAGATATGCAGAAACTAGATAACTTCATATCAACAACCTACCATGCATAAAACTGAGCAAAAACCATAAAAAGAACGCACTTGCTTTATTGAAAATTATCATCATTTGGGGCTTGAGCTTCATTTCCTTCATCACCCTAGTGATGAAAGGCGTCATGGATGTGAGATTCCATATGTGCCATTTGCCCTTCAAAACCATCCATCCTGTCATGCAACCTTTGTTTGTTACGCTGGAGCAATCATTGGTGGTATAGAATGTGTCCCTGATTGTGCAGGTTATCAGAAAAAAAACTAATCATATCATTATGGTTTGTTTGGTGGTCTTGAGCTAGTTGGTCCATAGAGGCTTGGACTAGGCGAATTTAGGCTTCAATGGAATCAAAAGGAGGTGGCAAATCAACATGCCTAGGAGATCTTCTTTATGGCACCTTGAGCTCGCCTTCATCCACTAAATGAGCCCCTTGTCTTCTTTCTTCCCTGCCATGTTGTCCACCCCTCCAACGTGGACGACCACACTGTCTCAACATATTGCTTGTGTTAAGTTTATTTTCTATTTTATATTGTAAAACACTATGAAAGTGTATAACTCTTAGCCTATGAAATTCTCTTTGCTACTAATTCCTCATTGTTTTGTCAATAGTCTAGTTTTCCAATAAAAAACTACTAACCAATAAAATTTAAACAAAATTTAAACTTTCTATATATTTTTTGATATAATAAAAGTTTTAGCTTAAGTTTTTTTTAATAAAATACATATATTTTATTTATTTTTAATTATAATTAATATTATTTATTATTTATTTATTTAAAAGGTGAAAAGAAAACATAAAATAAATTACACATTTCCCTTATTGTCCTTGCCGCTTGGCAAGACTACACATTGGGTTTTTGGTCAAACCCATATACATTGGGTTTTGACCAAAAAAATTGCAAAAATTTCCAAAGTTCAACATTAGAAATCCAAATTTGTTATTTTTAAAAAATATATATTTATTTATTAACAATCTGATTGATTATCAAATTCAACATCTTATTGCCCATTACTTTGAAATCTGTGTCAGCATTTATGTTGTTCTAATACACATCATTTAGGTTCACTGTTGCTTCGTACACACAAACACAAAAATTGCAACAAGTCTCAAATGTCCAAAAAAACATGATACAAAAAAAGCTTCGGTTTATCAATTCGATATGAGGGCTCACACGATGATCAGTGCAGAGCATTATTACGATGATCAATACTAGCTTAGAGTCCCAGCCTTTGCCTTGAACTACACCGATATGGAACTAGACCCTACAACCCACCCTACAAATTGAAATTACTCAATTTTAGGGGTTTTGCTTTACTTTTGATGGACCCGTGAAGGTAATACAACACATTTACAATTGATAGTACTGTTGATGCCATGATTATTTTCCACTAGTTGACCTAAGTAGGTTCATGCCGCCACTCAATACATGCAGTGATGCACTCATGACAGGTGGAATATATATATATATATATATATATTACAAATTACAGCAAAGGTGTATATCATACGATATTTCACAGTGAAAGCATTGTGAAGCTATTCAGGGTAAATTGTGGTAATGGGTAATCTTGTCATACATTTATGAAGTTATATAAGTTGGGCTAAATACAACGTTAGAGTTTTCCTAAAGATTTAAGTTAAAATGACTTTAATTTAAAATAAACATTTATAAATATTTTATATTTTATATGAACTTAAAATTAGGTCTCAAATTTATTAGTATTTTATATTTATTAATAAATTTAATATATATATATATATATATATATTTTTCATCTATAGTATGAGTAAATTTCCAAACGCTTACTATTATCTTGATAGGTGGTTAGTCTCATGTTAGTCATTAATAAATTTCCAAACTCTTACCATTACCTTGATGGGTGGTTAGTCTCATGTTTCAAGGTAATAGTTAGTCCATGTAATTGATTTCCAATAAGGTGAATGTAACAACTACACCAACACCCCTAGTTAAACACAAGTATAAAATCCAACTCAAAAGTCAAACACAACTATAAAATCCAACTCAAACCAAGACTCTGATACCATATATTACTCATCATAAAATAGTGAGCAAAAGATATCAACATCAATTATGTAGCAATGTAGGAGGCTCAATATGGATTAAAAATAACTATGACAACTAGGAAGATACAAATAACTATTAACACTAACTTGAATTCAACGATTTTACTTTAATTTAGTTATGTTTGAACGAAGCGACAAAGACTAACTACTAGTTTCCCTCGCCATAATTATGTATTTCACACGAAAAATTAATGTTAATTTATCAAAGATTGTTTAATTAGATTATCAATAAATGCTTGACATATAAATATAATTTAATACTAGGTCAATATAAAATATTAATTAGGAGTTTGTTATCCAATTTTACACACACCCATAAAGGGTTAAGCTAAACATTAATTTTAAATTCATATAATTGAATGCATTCTACATTCTCATAAAAATTATCATGGTGCATTTTAACTCAAACTTGAGGTGGGCTATTTATCAACTTTCCAATGTGTTTGGGTAAATGATACTTTAAGCAAATAGATATGCAAATCATTAAATTATTTATGATAAAATCAAGGCATTTTTGCTTGCACCAATTGCATCAATTGAAATCAATGCATTGATTTTAGTATACATGCATCAATGCATTGATTTCAATGTACATGCATTGATTTTTGGGCTCCTAGTTTGTCTAGTGATATTATATGGGTGTGAATTGTGGGCTAGCAACATCCCTGTCTCAAAATGAAAGCAAATTGAGAATATCCAAAAACGCTTGATCATGAGCAAGTTTAAAATAAAATGCTCGGTTTCTTATGAGATAATGCTGAGTGAAACAAGAACAACTTCCATTGAAGTAATTGCTATGGTCCGTCTCATAAGGTACTTCAGAGAATTGAGAAAATGAGAGAAGGTAGATGGCCTAAAGTTATCTTCAATAAAGGAATAAGTGAATGAAAGAAATCACGGATGAGACAAAACAACAAATGGATGCAAAAATGGAATATTTACCTCAATGCATGTCCCACAAATAGTAAGGATTTAAAGGGTTATGTTATGGAGAAGTTTCGTATGCATATATGGGGAAAAGAGTTGGGTAGAAAAAAGAAGTACTATGTTCAAGAATTCAACTCCACATGTGATCTCCATAAAAAAGAGTACATTGGAGCTAGCATTCTATGGAGAACAAAGATTCTTATTACTCAATTAAGAACTAACTCGCATCAACTACAGTACAAAACAGGTTGGTGGAAAAGACCTAAAGAAGCTTGGGAAGAGCGGATGTGTACTTTTTGCACTTCTGAGGTAGTGGAATCGGAAAAACATTTCATTTTGGAATGTGATGCTTTTAGAGACATCAGAGACAGTTACAACAACATGTTAACATCGGTTCCTTGGCATTGTCTTTTAGTGAGGGGATTGTTAGAAGGTTGGGTCGGCTCATCATTAATTTGGATAATAAAAGGATTGAATTGCAAAAGGAAAAAAACAGGGAAGTTAGTGGTCCCATAGACAATATCTAGCTTTGTAGACGTTAAAATTTCATTCATTTGATTCAACATTAACTACAAATTATAATATAAATATATCTTACATTTTTTGTGAATAAAATATGTATATTTTTAATTTTAACTAAAAACTATGATTTAGCTGCTCTACACCTCTTATTAATAAAAATAAAAAACTCTTTATGAAAGTGATATCCAAAAACCAAAAAATTATACCAAGTAATGTGGTGGGAGTTAGTTTATATCTCCCTTTGAAAATCAAAATGACATATAATATAATATTTTCTAAACTTAGTATTTTTTTCGAATAACATTTTTTTAAAAACAATACCCAATTAACAAATAAAATACATACATTTTCCAAAAAAAAAAACACAACTAAACTGCATAGATTAACTACTATGTAAACCTTATTCTATTGTAAAATATTCCAATATTACTGGAATGTGAAAAACATAATATTTTTTATAATTTAAAAACTCTACGACTCATGGAACGGTTAAAAAAAACACAGGTCAGTGCACGTTATAGAATCAACACTGCACCCGGTCACTCTCACGTGGGGAAGGCGCGAGATATACATTTTATGCCGTCCGGCCAGATTGTCACATACGCTACAGCTCATGGGAAGTACAACGCAAAAGGCAGATTCTATATGGGGATGCAAGAGTTCAAAAGGGAATTGGATTTAGAAAAGATACTTCACATAGATCCTTTCACAAGAAGAGAATTGGATTTAGAGAACATACTTCACATAAGATCCTTTCACGAGGTGAGGCCATGACAGATCACAGAAGACCAATCTGCAATTCAACTACCGTTCCTGCAAAGGAATTGAGGAAGTCTCACAATATGTTGAACTAAACTGTTATTTCCAAGTCCAACTCACGGTCAATGTGGGTGCTCTTCTCCAATCCCATATCCGGGTGGGCTTTTCAATACTCTCATTTTTCACATGCCCATATTTCTGAATAGGGCCAATATGCTTATAATATAGGCGATTATATTATAAATTTCCACACATCTCATCTTGCAAACTGCTATTTCTTTCACATACACCTCTATGTGTTTCAGTTATCAGATTTGGGTTGTTTCATACTTCTCATCCAGCCTATTTTAATCCATTCCACAGGCTATCAATCTGCACAGAGTGTCTCTATGGAGGCATTGTTGTCATCAGGGAGAAGCATTCACGGATCTCTGGCAAGTTTGGGTGGCATTAGAGAAAACCCATTACAGATAAAATGCACAAGTGCTAGGATCCCAATGGGCGGGGTCACTAGAAGGCCTATGATTTTAGCAGTCCATAGGATCCATGGGCCCAAGCTCATAGAAGATGTGAGCGAGGAGCTGAACAAAATAGCTCAGGAGAATATGGATTTTGCACCTGCTAGGAGGCAAGTGCGCGAAGCCTTCGCGCAAGTTCAGCAGAATCTGGATCATTGTCTGTTCAAGGTGAGATCACTTATCACTGTCTTTATAATAGCGAAATTGAAAACAGTGGCAGAGCCTAGCTACCCAGCCCATTGCGCTTTGGTTTTGGCATCCACGATCAGGGGTATAAGTTTGCGTTGTTGTTGGCAAGTGGCAAGGTATTTTTGTACTTGTGATCAATTCTTATTCAATGCTGCCAGTACTCTGTAGGTAAACTCACTTCATAATACATATGATATGGCATGTTAGGTCTAACGAGTCAGTGTAGGCTTCCCAAGCCATGGTGAGAACTTGGGTGCCTGATGATCATGGTATTATTGTTTGAGCCCAGAGATTCATAACTGAAAAAATGAACCTGGGTGCCTGATGATCATGGTATTATTGTTTAAGCCCAGAGATTCATAACTGGAAAAATGAAAAAGCAGGCTAAAGAAGTGAAAAGCTACCCTGGTATACAATTGACAAGAGTGCTCATATACACAAGACCAATCGCATTTGTTTTCACTTGTAGTATTAAATGAATCCATCACAGTCGAAGTTCCCTTAGGGGATTCACGCTTGCATTTAAATTTTATTCACGGGGTGTATTATTACACCCCTTCCCTATAGTCACAAAACAAACAAAGCAACATTTGATTCAAAGAAAGAAAAGGAAAGCTGTCAGGGATGTGCTATTGTAAGCAAATTGATGAGATTAATGGACAGATGAAACCAACAAGAACCTATTTTGCGCCCTACTGTGTTCTCTATCCATGAAATCGGTGCCTGTGCAGCGTTCTATCTTTTCACCATAAGTTGTTGGGGTTATAAATGTCACCTAGAGAAGCTGAACCATATATTGAATCAACATGTGAATCCCATTTTTTCATTGACTTGGCAACATCACTCATCCTTGGCATTGCCCCCAGTGCAGTGTTCTGTTCGGAATGGATATGAGAGTCGGAACAAACAATCTTCATTTGGTGAAAATCACCCGAGTCCTAGACCAACCCATTTTGTCTTTTAAATTTACCCTGGGAAACTAATAGAATCAATGCACGATTTATCGATCATTACACAACATATCTCGAGGGTATTAATTAATTTATTAAATGGGTTATTAAGCTCATGACATCTTAATTTAAAATAATGGTGTAATGTCAACAACTTTGAGGCAATTTATGTCAAAAGCTGGGATTTGCTGCCTCAATGCAATAGATTTGTTGGCAAAGTCAATTATGTGATCTTAATACAAATATTTTCCCTTATTATGTGATTTTAATACAAATATTTTCCCTTTGTTTGCAGATGGCGCCACTAGGAGTAAAGACTAAAGAGGTATACTACATATAAACTGCCATCCTTTTTGGAGTAGATTAAAGGAGTTATGAGATAAGGGTTTTTATATTCTGAGAATCCAAGCTCTAATGGGACCTCAAGGACTTTATCAGTTGCTGCTCTATATTTGTATGCTATCGATGTCCTTTTGCATTTTTAACAATAGTCATCTCGCTCAATTTTCTTTTCTCCAGTATTGTCATAGACATCCCTGTTTCAGTATTTTCTGGTCATCCTTTTATTCCAGTGATCTTAAGTATACATCACCTAAATGTGTTATATGTCTTGTGCTACAACATAGAACTGGGCATTTCCCCCCTTCATTACATCCCATTTAAATGCCCAGGGCAATACCTCATATCTTTTTATTCATTATGTATTCTACAAGTTTGAGAATGGTGTTATATATATATTATATATATATATTTTTATTTTTTATCTTATTTATTTATTTTCCATGAGAAATATCTTCAAATTTCATATGAGGAATATACATGTTTTGTTTTTCTTAGACTCAAAAGCTCAAAGCCATTACAAGAAAGCTCATCATGTCACTTGTGGGAATTGAATCTAGGTGGGGAGGATCACTATCATTCCTCCCAACCACTCAAGATAAACCCAATTGACAATGGTTTGTTTTATATTATTTGCATACAATAATTTTTAATATGGACATATACTATATAAATCTTTGTAAAAGGATAATTAATAACTATCTACGACAACAAGTGTTCTAACTAGTTATTTATTTACCTCGAAGAAAGGCATTTGAAATGAAATTTAGCATAGGTGTGCATCCATTGACATAGATGGTCTATGGTTGAAGTCATAAGTGGCTAGACTATGATGACTGAGAATATGTAAGTATCCGATATGGACCTTCCATGAACAATTAAAATGTGGGTGCCTAATAAGCATGGAATTATGTTTGAGTGCTCAACTTCGCTTGTTAGAAATTTATAACCTCTCTCTATCTCTTGTTTTATACACACGCACACACACAATCTATGAGTGAAGTCATAGGTGGCTATACCTCAATGATTGAAAATTTGTGTCTTGTGAAAATTCTATTGAGTTAATCTGGTAATTATTCTCCTATCTTTTAGATTATTTGTCCCAACAAATTAATTTATTGCAAATATCAAATAAAAACACAACTGCAGATTTCACCAATTAAATAAACCACAGGAAATGAGAAAACATCACACATGAAATGGACACCGATATCTTTGGACAAGTTGTCCCTGAAAAACCCCAAGATGAGAAAAACCAGTTCTACAGATGAGGGTTTTATCAATCTTTGTAAAATTTTAAACACTGTTGCAATTATCTGGTTATTATTCACCTATCTGAAATAGATTATTTGTCTTTTGCAATTTATATGCGACAAATACTGAATAAAACACTACTGCAATTTCACAGAAATTAAATCATAGGAACTACGAAAATATTGCACACACACAAAATAATAGATACCGATATTTTTGGTCAAATGTCCTTGGAAAAATCCCCAGTGTGGGTAAAACCAGTTTTGTAGATGATTGATTTTTATTATGCTTCAACGATTTTGTAATTGAAAATTATTACAATTGTTTTCCATAAATTAGCAAACCTCTGGAAAATTGTTTTCTTCACTTCTGCTAGTCGATTTGACCTTCTGGAAGCAACTCGACCCCTTTGATTCAATGCGGCCCTCCTCTGGCTCCTTGAACTGATCCACATGTGTCGCCTTGGCTAACTCGGCCTCTCTGGCAACTCGCACTGGTTGGGAAATAAACTCGGCCTCCTTTGGAAAACTTGACTTTTCCTATGCAAATCGATCTCTATGGCAATTTCCTTCTTGCTTCGGCAACTTAGCCTCTTTGAGTCAATTCGCACTGTTAGGAAACTCGACCTCTCTATAGAGAAAATTGATTTCCCTCTATCACTAAGAAACTGGGAATCACTGCGAATAAATTTTCTCCGAGAACTCTGTCTTCAATCACTGCTGATCTCACTCTATTGGTGCCCTCACGCTATCACTGTGTCCTTTGCTCTCACTGCAAATCTGTATCTCGAATATGTTCTCCAAATGCCCATCAACTACTTCTTATAATCTCTCATTGAACAACCAATGATCATTATCTAATTTCAATCAATGGCTAAGATCATCTTGACCCGATCAAATGACTTTTCTAGAAGTCACTAGAGGAAAAAGGATTTTCCTCAATTAATCCTAATTAAGTAACCACTTTTCCTAAGTTAGACTTAGGAAAATAATTAAACTGGCTAATTAATTTTAATTAAGACAATTTTCCTTCGAAACTTTTTCTGGGTGTTGGAGAAAATTAATCCATGTCTCTAGCCTCACAGACCATTAGAGACTAGAACACTTGTCAAAGCTACACAAAGTAACAATCTTTAGCTAATTTGTAATTGAAATAATACATAAACTGCTTGTTGTAAATTAGCAAAGCACCGACAAATTATTTCCTTCACTTCTGCAACGAACTTCGACCTCCTGGAAGCTATTCAACCCCTCTGAATCAATTTGGCCCTCTTGTACGACCCATACTTGACCCACACGTGCGACTTGGATAATCCACTGACAACTTGCATTCCATAACAAAATAATTCAGCCTCCATTGGAAAATCGATTTCTACTGGCAAACTCGACTTCTCTACAAATTGATCTCTCAAGCAAATTTGCTCTTCCTCCGACAACTTAGCATCTCTTTGGCAAATCAACCTCTCTTTGCGAATTCACGCCACCTGGAGAAACTCGACCTCTGCAAAATAGTTCGATTTCCTTTAGTCACATAGAAATTGTAAATCAATGTGAAGAAATTATTTCCGGAAAATCGATATCTATCATCACTGAACCCTATGTTGGTGTCTTTCGACTCTATCATTGCGCCCTTGCTTACTCGAATTATGTCTCTCTAAGAGCCCCATCGATTTCCTCTTATAATCTCTCGTCGACGAATCAACGATCATGATCTAATCACAGTTGATGGTTAAGATCATCTTGACCCCATCAAGTCACTTTTCAAAAAGTCACTAGAGAGAAATCGACTTGTCTCAATTCATATTGATTAATTAACCTATTTCCCTAAGTTAGACTTACGAAAATAATTAAAACTTGTTAATAAATCTAATTAAGACATTTTCACTTTATAAAATAAACTGGGCTTGGAGATAATTAATCCACTTGTGTTCTTAGCCTCATTGACACTATGTGAGACTAGAATACTTGTCCGAGCTACATAAACTAACACTCCCTCTTAGCGAGGAAGGTGTTCTACATAACACCCATCTTATCTTTGAAGAAGATGAATCTCACCTTCCTCAATGCCTTTGTCAGAATGTCTACTACCTACTGATCTGTAGGTATATGCTGTAGCTAAACTATCCCGCGTTGTACACAATACTTGATGAAATGATATATGATGTCAATATGCTTAAACTTGTCATAAAACACCGGATTCTCAGATAGCTTGATGCAACTCTGATTGTCACAATGTATCACTGTCGTCTCCACCCTCTGACGAAACAAGGCTAGTAATAGCTTTCAAAGCCAAATGGCCTTGCCTGTTGCCATGCTGGCTACTATATACCCTACTTTTGCAGAGCTCAGTGCCATGGACTTCTGCTTCGTGCTGTACCAAGAGACAACTCCTGATCCCATGTTGAAGTAACACCTTGAGTGCTCTTCTTGTCCACTGTACTGTTTGCATAGTTTGCATCAGTATGGCCTATCAACCTGATACAATCAACTTGGAGAAAGAAAAGGTCCGGATATTGATCCAGAAATATGAGCAACTCGCCCCATTTGTCAGATCCCATACTCGATTGTGCCTTGCAAATAACGCAACACACGCTTCACTTTCGTCCAATGCACCCTCTTTAGTTCAACCATGAACTTACTGAGAGAGTTTACTGCAAAGGATATATCTGACCTAGTGTTGACCAAATACATAAGAGAGTCTTTCAACTGTCTATAGAGCGTGGTGTCCACATCCTTCTCACTGGATGTATCTACCTTTCTCCAATTGGTTATCATGGGTGTAGACATGGCTTTGCAATCTTCCATCTCGAATGTCGTCAAGATCTTGATGTAGTATTTCCCTTGCCCAAGGAAAATCTCCCCATTTGTTTGGCACACCTTCATGCCTAGAAAGTAGTGCATAAGCCCCAAGTCTTTCATTTCAAACTCTGTTGCTAGGTCCGTCTTGCTCTCCTTTATGAGCCCTAATGAACTCGTCAAGAACAAGTCGTCCACGTATAGGACAAGAATGAGTACTTCACCCCTAACCATCAAATAGTAGAGGTTTGCATCTGCCTTACTCTTCATGAAGTCCATCCCCTGCAACTATCTGTCTATGCGCTCCTACTATGCCCTGGGAGCCTGCTTGAGTTGGTACAAAGCTCTCTTCAATTTGCACACCTGGGCCTCGCTGTTGTGTGCTACAAAGCCCTTTGGTTGTTCAATGTATACCTCCTTATCCAATTCGCCATTAAGGAACATCGTCTTGACATCCATATAGTGGATTTGCCATCCCATCTGTGCTGCAAGTGAGATCATGGCTCTGATAGAAGTATACCTGGCCATAGGAGCGAATGTCTCCTCATCGTCTATTCTGTCCTTCTGAGAGAACCTTGTTGGCGCCCAAATTGTACTCGTAATTATGACAACGCTCAGGGTAGGGGCTATCACACTGATCCCGACCCTCCCCTAAGTTGTCTCCCTACAACAATGTGGAATTTTTTAAGTGTATTTGTTAGAAAATTAATCTGTATTCTGTTGGTTTATTTCTTGTACTTGTAAATTCTGAACAAGTTATTTAACACATTTAAATATCGAAATAAACACAATACAATCACAACATCTACAGATCATGAACTGAAAGAAAACAAGCACACAAGTGACACCATTATTTTTGGATAAATGTCCCCGGAAAAACCCAATGTGGGAAAACCGGTGCAACTATTCTGAGGGTTATATTATTATGCAGTGCTTTTGAGTACAATTGGGTGCCTAACCGGCTCACCCAACAAATAAAAATACACGGCAGCATTACCTCTGTATTTGGAAACAGGTATTCAGAAAACCTGTCCCACGAAACCCTTTCCGGCACAACTGAAGCTCAGTGCTGGCCCTTATGGCCTCTGTGTCAGCCTCCTGCTAACCTGCGTCAGCCCTCTGAGGCACTGTGCAACGTTTGGGACCCTCTGCGTCACTCCAGCAGTCTCTGCCTGGATGACGCAGTCCCTCTGCCTCTGTGTTGTCTCTGTTGGGCTCTGCGTGGCCTGGATTGGTTGTTGCTCTCACTCTCTCTGCTTCTGCGCTGGTCTCTCAGTATTATCTCTGCCTCTCTGCTCGTACTCATTGCCCCTCGTTGCTGATCAGTAATTCAACTTTGCTTAGCAACTCCGCTCTAGCAAAATGAATGATTGATCACTCTAATGTGTTCTCCAACTGACCCTCAAGCCTCTTCTTATACTTTTCTCGTTGGTCCATCAACGACCGAGATTAAATCTCTAATCAACGACTAAGATTAGGTTTGGCTTGATCCATGACTTTTGGAACTTTCTAACCCAGTTTTATATTAATACCCATTAATATTTTATTTTTCCTAAGTTTAGACTTAGGAACTCCATTAAAAATATTAACTATTTTAATATCTCCCAAACCGGGACAATTGTCCAAACATTTCTGGGTCTTGGAGATTTCATTGCTTTGCCTCTCCACCAATTTTCATGGCTACGAGCATATCTGATGCTACCCAAATAACACTTCCTCTTAGGAGGATTGTGCTCTAGTTACTCAATGAGTATCACACTGATTATCCGGCATCGGTCCCTATGCTGATGCTAGGCCTCCCCGCCCAACATCCTGTACTGCTGCCCATGGCCCCTGCCACTGCCACTGCTGCATCCGTACGACAGCTCCCTCTGCATCCATGCTGCTGCTGGTCCATCCTCCCAACACTGCATCTACAATGCATCCATGTTGCATTGTGCTACTGCATACTGCTACTGCATTGAAACTCAGTTACTGAGAAGTAAGTAACTGATCCACCCAACTACTGACATCCCTGTCAGGCTAGAAGCACTCCCGATGCTGAAGCTCTCTTTGCCGCTAACAAGTGCTCCCTCTACTGTCCTCTGTGCTGCTGCAACAACTCCTTGCATCTTGCACCATTGCACACCTCTCTTTGCCAACCTGCACTGGTGCAACACTCCCGTGCCTCTCGCACTGTTGCAGCCTGCTAGCCTCGCGTTGCTCGAGGACTCTTGCACTGTAGCACTCTCTGCCGTTTCATTCGTATCCGTCTCTACCGACATCCGCCAACCCTGTTACTCCTCTTTGGGGCTCCCGTAGCAAGGTATAATACAAGAGGTTGGGTACCTTAAGGATCTTACCCCTCATCACCTGTAGTCCTCCTGACTACAGCGCGATGTCTCCCCATCTCTTCTCTAGAGGTACATGAGCACTCATGGCACAATCGTCATCCTCCTCGACCTCCTTCTCTGCCTTCGCTGGCGCTGCCTTGGACTCAGAGGCCTCTCCCTTGTTCTTCTTCCTCGAACACTCGTTTGCATAATGACCCAATTCCCCACAATTGAAGCACTTGACCTTGGAGAGGTCCTTCTTCTTCCTTTTCTCCTGCTTTCCCAGAGTCGCATCCTCTTCCTCTTCCTTCTTGATCCTGACCCCTTTGCTCCTACTCCCCATCTTGGTCAGCTGTTTGATCTCTTCTTGACGAAGAGCTACCCACAGTTCTTCCCAATTTGGAAGACTCGCCCTGCCTAGTATGCTCTGGACAAATGTCTCCTAGTCCTTGGAGATTGCGTTAAGTGCGGTCCTCACCATCAACTCCTGATCCGGCGTGACCCCTATGGAAGTCAGTTGATCACGGATCTCCTTCAAACGACTGAGGAAGACATCTATCTGCTCTCCCTTCTGCATCTGGTATGACCTTAGCTGATTCTCTAGGAGCATCTTCCTTTGCACGAAAGTATGCTGGTACAATGTCTTCAAAGTGTCCGACATCTCCTTTGCCGTTTCCTTCTCGGCAATATGTGGGACCACATGATCCTTGACCCTATCAAGGATGATACACTTTGCCTTAGCCATTGCCTCTTCATACCTTTCATTAGCTACTAGGTCAACTAGGATAGCCATCACTCTCAAGGTGAAGCCCTTGATACGATGTCTGTCTAGAATGGACAAGATCCTGGCCTTCTAGACCATAAAGTTGGATGCTCCGTCCAGCCTATCCTGATCTCTCAGCCCATTCACGGCCATCTCGCTGCTCTTTTGTCAACTCCTCCGAGTCTCTCTACTTCCCTCCCAGAAGTCCTCTGTTTGACTCCTGCTGAGTTTCTCTACTTCCCATCTGGAAGTTCTCAGTTCGACTCCTGCTGAGTCTCTCTACTTCCCGTCTGGAAGTTCTCTTCTATACTCCCTTTGAGTCCCGATTTCCCTCCCGGAAATCCTTTTGCCAATGTCAAGTTGCTCCTCTTCGATCGTTTGTGCAACTGCAACACTGATCTAGATTCCTTGTCTAGAAATCCGCTTCGGCAACAACTCCCTCTACCTTGGTCTTGCCCTGTTAGGTAATGTTCTGACCACAATACCCCACCAGCTTTGTTCCCGCAAACTGCCCACAGCTTCCTTCGCCCCAACAACTGAAGGACTGAGCCTCTAGGCTCTGCGCAATCCTGGCACCGGCAAAAACAACTCCCTTAGCCACTGCGCTAACCCTCTTGGTCTATGCGTGGCTCTGCGTGAGCCTCTCTCTGCCCTCCTCAGTCTTTGCGATGGCCTCTCTCTGGCCCAGATTGATGATGCAGTCCCTTTGCGTCAACCCTTCCTTTGTCGCTTTTGCAAGGATTAGCTACTGTCACTCGGGACCACTGGTTCTGTTGCAAATGCTCTGCTTAGCTGATGGCTTCAGCTCTCTTGTGATTTGCAACCAAGCTTTGATACCATGTTGAATTTTCTAGGTCTATCCGTTAGAAAATTAATATGTATTCTGCTGGTTCATTTCTTCTACTTGTAAATTCTGAACAAGTTATTTAAAACATTTAAATACCGAAATAAGCACAATACGGTCACAACATCTACAGATCATGAACTGAAAGGAAACAAGCATACAAGTGACACTGTTATTTTTGAACAAATGTCCTTGGAAAAACCTAATGCGGGAAAATCGGTGCAGCTATTCTGAGGGTTATATTATTATGTAGTGTTTCTGAATACAACTGGGTGCCTAACCGGCTCACTCGACATAGAAAATACACGGCAACAATACCTCTATATTTGGAAACAGGTATTCAGAAAACATGTCCCACGAAACCCTCTCCCACACAACTGAAACTCAGTGCTGGCCCTTTTGGCCTCTGCGTCAGCCTCTTGCTGGCCTGCATCAGCCCCAGGACCCTTTGCATAAGCCCTCTGAGGCACTGTGCAGCCTTTGGGACCCTCTACATCACTCCAGCAAGCTCTGCGTGGATGACACAGTCCCTCTGCCTCTGCGTTGTCTCTGTTGGGCTCTGCATGGCTTGGACTAGCTGCTGCTCTCGCTCTCTCTGCTTTTCCGCTGGTCTCTCAGTACTGTTTCTGCCTCTCTGCCTCGTACTCACTGCCCCTTGCTGTTGATCACTGATTCAACTTTGCTTAGCAACCTCGCTCTAGCAAAATGAATGACTGATCACTCTGGTGTGTTCTCCAATTGACCCTCAAGCCTCTTCTTATACTTTTCTCGTTGGTCCATCAATGACCGAGATTAAATCTCTAATCAACTGCTAAGATTAGATTTGTCTTGATCCATGACTTTTGGAACCTTCTAACCCAGTTTTATATTAATACCCATTAATATTTTATTTTTCCCAAGTTTAGACTTAGGAACTCCATTAAAAATATTAATTATTTTAATATCTCCCAAATCGGGTACATTTTGTCTAGACTCCAAACCATTTCTGGTTCTTGGAGATCTCATGTGCTTTAGCCTCTCCACCAATTTTCATGGCTAGAGCACATTCGATGCTACCCCAAATCAACAAACAGGCTAAGCAGGGTAGTCCCTATGGTTGAAAAGATGACTTCGGGAGACACAATTGAATGGCTTAGCAACATGGTCAAAATAATTGGCAAGTTTAATTATTTAGCACAACTTGATTAGATTTATCAGAATTATCAATTAAAGATCAATGCTTTAGGAGTCAATTTACTTGCACAATATAGATTAATTTCCAGGTTACCAGATGAACAATTGCTGCTAGGATTAAAACTATCCTGTATGAGATGCAACACCTAGAACTAAGTGAAATGCAAACTCTTGGTTAATTTTAAATTAAATGCCTATTTTAAGTGAATCTTTTCTCAACCGTTTTGAAGTTAGTCTCCAATGTAGGTTGTGAAGAGAAACCCGGGGGAAGAAAGCTATGGCTTTATTAACGATACATCCCTTGGAGTTTAACCACTTGAATGCTTCTGGCGTTGCAGGGACTGTGGCCCTGACGATTGCAAGGTTACTGTGTTAACCATAAGTGAGGGTCTAAACTTCGCAAGCTAGGTGAGAAAGGTGGTCCTATCTTCTTTCAACCAAACTTATGCTTGGAGGTAAATCAATTAATGCACAACTAATCCTAGGATGAAGTGCAAGTTATGAGTTATTGCCTTAAACGAGATTATCAAATAGCTGTTGATTTGGGGTAGCATCAGATGTGCTCTAGCCATGAAAATTGGTGGAGAGGATGAAGCACATGAGATCTCCAAGGCTCAGAAATCATTCTGGAAAATTCCATCTGGATGAAGAGTTATTAAAATAATTAATATTTTTAATGAATTCCTAAGCCTAAACTTAGGAAAATAAAAATATTAATGGGTATTAATAAAAGTAATGATGAGAAGCCTCCAAGAGACGAAGATCAAGTCTATTTTAATCTTAGCCATTAATTAGGGACTTAATCTCGACTGTTGATTCATCAACAAGAAAAGTATAAGAGAATACTTGAGGGTCAGTTGGAAAAAGACTGAGGGAGACCAGTCAGTTCGATTTTTGGAGCGGGGCTTGTTGAGAAATTCGAACTAGAGGTCTGGATTGCAGCAAGAGGTAGCGAGCACATAACAGAGAGGCAGGAACAGTGTCGAAGGACCAACAAAGAGTTCAAAGAGGCAGACGCAGAGCTACTTAGGAAGACGTAGAGGCAGCTGGACTGCGCAGTCACTGGAAGGCCTGCGTGGGTGACACAAAGAGCCCAAGAGCTGACGCAGTGAGGTAGATGTTGACATAGAGGGTCTAGGAGCTGCGTAGAGGCTAGCTGGACAGACGCTGAGCCTAGGGGAGGTGTCGAAGGATTTGTCTCTGTTGGGTGAGCCAGTTTGGCACTCTAGTTGTACTCGAGAAAAGCTTAATAATAAAATCCTCCTTTGTTGCACTAGTTTTCCCGCATTGGGTTTTTCTGGGGACAATTGTCCAAAAATATTTGTGTTGATGTGTTTGATTCTTGTGCATGTATTTTTTTTTGTATTATGGTGTGATATCTGCAGTGGAATTTATTTTAATATTTACTGTAGGGTTTTCGTAAATAACTTATTGGAAAGTAAGTAAGTAAAATAAATCGGTCGCTACAACAATAGAATTTTCACATGGTATCAGAGCAAGTAATCAGAGATAGGAAAGGAAAATCAATTATGGGTCGAGATTATGATGCAGAGGCATCTACATTGGGAGACTCGCAGATTTTCAGAAAATTGCACAAGAGACAGTAATTTCGATTTCTCTATGTTGGCTTCCAAATTGGAAGAAGAAGTTGCTTGTGTGACAAGCTTTGCATCATTAGAGGTATGGTATATAGACAGTGGAGCCTCCTAGCATATGGCAGGAATTAGGGAATGTTTCTTAGATTATCAGGAGGAAAGGATGAATTTTCAGATCACCATGGGGAATAAGGCAAAGTGTACTCCAGTAAGGAAGGGTACCATAGTTTTTCAAACAGAAACGAGAGAGTGGTTTCGCGCTACCAATGTGCTGCATGTGTCGGGATTGGGGATGAACTTACTTTCTGTATCACAACTTCAAGGCAAGGGTTATGACGTTTTCTTCATTAAGGAGAAAGTATACGTCAAACACCTGAGCTGGAAAAAGAAAGTACAGATTGGAATCATGTTAAAATTGGCAACTAGGGCCAAACTCCATGTGGGTTATCTTATTTATGGCAGCGGATATTTTTCTTGGATCCCTCTCATTGAAAGGTGTAGGATTGATCTGAAGATCCTCCGATTCCGATAAGTATTCATGGAGTTATGAATTTATTTGTGTTATAAGACAATTCGTCAAGGTTGGTCAACAACCAAATATCCCCCACATGTGCTCAATGTTTTAGTATAAAAGGAGATGACTTGAGAGTCATTTCACACATTTCACTCTTGATTTCTCTCCACTTGTTCTGGGTTTTAGTGGAAGAGAAATCTAGGAGAGGAAGTCCTAATGGAGATCAAATCTCAGCGATGGAAGGAGCCTCTACGCCTGCCCTAAACGCTGCCCTAAAGAAGCCCTAGACACGATCCTAAGGAAGCCTTAGACGCTGTCTTAAGGAAGCCCTAGCAGCTGTCCTAGCAAGCCCTAGTTTTGGATTTATTACAGGGTCAAAGCTGCTGTTAGGAGGGTCGAGGAGCTGGGCTGGAAGGCCGCAATACAGAGTCTACTTCAGCGAAGGAGAGGGGACGTTAAGATCACCCTTGTGACTATTGGAGAGCGAAGTTACCTTGCTGCTGGCCGCAAAGGAAAGGAGCTTGGATTTGCTCCTTGAGGACTGTTTGAAGAGGCAGCAAGGTTTGTGTGAAGGCCGCCCTCATAGAAGGCTGTTCTGGGCATGAAAACCAAGGAGAACCCTCCCAGAGATAGGCCGAGTAAGGGATCTTGCTGGGATGAATAAGCCACAGGTCGGTAAGTGGTTTTGAAGGTCAAACAACCCTATACATGGAGCTGTAGGTGCCTCCCCAAACAACGAGGTCAAAACTTGGATTTATTTTCTAAAAACTAAGGGCGAGGTTTTCTGTCGATTCAAAGAGTTCAAGGCTCTGGTGGAGAACCTGACAGGGGAGAAAATAAAAGTTTTGCGCTCAGATAATGGTGGAGAATATGTCGATAAGGACTTCACCAATTTTTGCGCTAAGGAGGGCATCGGAAGGGAGTGGACAACTCCTTACAATCCGGAGCAGAATGGAGTAGTAGAAAGGAAGAACAAGACTATTATGGAAGCAGCTAGGGCCATGATGTATGATCAGGATATGCCAAAATTCTTGTGGGCAGAAGCATGCAACATGACAGTCTATGTCCAGAATAGAACTCCTCATAGGGCATTGGGCAAGATTACTCCAGAGAAAGTCTTCACCGGAAAGACGCTTGAAGTCGGCCATTTCAGGATATTTGGCAGTTTAGCATATTGTCATATACCCGAGGGGAAAAGGAAGAAGTTAGATCAAATTGCAGAGAAAGGATATCTAGTGGGATATAGTGAGAATGCTAAGGCATATAGAATCTATTTTCCTGGGAGCAGGAAGGTAGTAGTTCGACGAGATGTGAAGTTCATGGAAGATAGGGCCTTCAAAAAATCTTGAGAAATGCCTTCCAAAGAGCAGTGAAAAGATGAGCCGTTGGTCAAACCACTTCAAAACGGAAGCCAAGAATTTTTCCTCAGAATAGGAAGAATCATAGGAAGAGGAGGAGCTAACAGAAGCACCTGCTACCAGAGGAAGAACTAGCAGGGAACTTTGACAGATTTTGCGGGATGCAAAAGATTTCATTGGTGCACCAAGAAACAATAAAAGGGAGCGAAAACAACCAGATAGATATCAGGCATTAGTAGCTCAGGATGGGGAGCCTTCCAGTTTTCAGGAGGCCGCTCAACATCAAGTTTGGTTGGATGCGATGGTAGAGGAATACAACTCTATAATGGTGAATGATGTTTGGGAAGTAGTGTCTAGGCCTCAAGACAGATTAGTGGTAGGTTCAAGATGGATCTACAAGATTAAATACGTTGCAGACGGCAGTGTGGAAAAATACAAAGCCAGGTTTGTGGCTAAGGGGTATGCTCAGAAGGAAGGAATTGATTACGAAGAGACCTTTGCCCCAGTAGCCAGGTATACATCTATTAGAACTGTGATATCTCTTGCAGCTCATATGATATGGGAGATTCATCAGATGGATGTCAAAACACCATTCTTGAACGGGGTAATAGAAGAGGAAGTATACATTGAACAACCAGAAGGCTTTAAGACACATGAGAAGAAGTCTCATGTATGCAAATTGAAGAAAACCTTGTATGGGCTCAAACAGGCACCTAGAGCGTGGTATGGTCGAATTGATAGCTACTTGCAGAAAATGGGGTTTGTCAAGAGTGATGTTGATCCCAATATCTACTATCTGGTTATAGAAGGTGAGCCTCTAAAACTAGTATTATATGGGGATGATCTCTTTCTGACAGGTTCATCCAGGCTCATCGAGGACTGCGAGAAGAATCTAGCCACAGAATTTGACATAAAGGATTTGGGACAAATGCATTATTTCCTAGGGTTGGAAGTTTGACAGCAGAAGGATAAAATCTTCCTTGGACAAGGGAGATATGCTACAAAGATCCTGAAGAGATTTAGGATGCAGGAATGTAGGCCAATGGCTACTCTAGTGATCACCAACTGGAAGAAAATTGATGCATCAAAAGACAAAGATGTTGATCCCACCTTATACAGGCAGCTCATAAGGTCCTTGATGTATCTGGTCAATCCCAGGCTAGACATTTGTTACGTTGTCAACACTCTCAGTTAGTTCATGGTGGAACCAAAGAGGGCTCATTGGGCAGCAACCAAACATGTTTTCAGATATTTACAGGAAACAGTCGATTATGAACTCTTGTACACCAGAAGTAAGGATATCAAATTGAGTGGGTTTACTGATGCAAATTGGGTTGGAAGTTTAGTGGATCGAAAAAGTACCTCTGGGTACTGTTTCAACATTGGATCAGGAATGACCTCTTGGTGCAGCTCAGCTGAAGCAGAATATATGGCTACTAGCACAGCTTCGTGTGAAGCCATATGGCTTAGAAAACTGCTTGTGAACCTATTCAGAAGAAGGATGGAAGCGACCAGGATCATGTGTACAGTGTGATAATTAAAGTTGCATCAAACTCTCTGAGAATCCAATATTTCATGATCGGTCAAAGCACATTGATATGCAGTGTCACTTTGTCAGAGACTGTGTCCAACGAGGAGTTGTAGAGTTGAGCTGCACTCCTATAGGAGAACAGGTGGTAGACATCTTTATTAAGGCCCTTGGAAGAACAAAGTTTGATTATTTCAGAGAAAAGATGGGGATGATAATGAATCCATTTTAGTAGCAGAAATGGGTATGATGTTGCAGTACAGATGCAATGTTGGGAGGAAAGACCAGCAACATCATGGATGCAGAGGGAGTTGCAGTGCAAATGCAGTGTTGGGAGGATGGACCAGCAACATCACGGATGTAGAGGGAGTTGTAGTACACATGTAGTAGTGGCAGTTGTAGAGCCATGGGCAGCAGTACAAGATGCAACAGTGTAGAGGATGTTGGGCATGAAGGCCAAACATCAGCACAGGTATCGGTGCCAGATGATCAGGGTGATGCTTAGTTGTGGAGTATTACTAGAGCACATTCCTCGCTAAGAGGGAGTGTTGATTTGGGGTAGCATAGGATGTGCTCTAGCCATGAAAATTGGTTTAGAGGCTAAAGCACCAGAGATCTCCAAGACCCAGAAATCGTTCTGGAAAATTCCATCTGGATGAAGAGTTATAAAAATAATTATTATTTTTAATGAATTCCTAAGTCTAAGCTTAGGAAAATAAAAATATTAATGGGTATTAATAAAGATAAGGATGAGAAGCTTCTAAGAGACGAAGATCAAGTCTATTTTAATCTTAGCCGTTGATTAGGGATTTAATCTCGGCTGTTGATTCATCAACAGGAAAAGTATAAGAGAAGACTTGAGGGTCAGTTGGAAAAAGACTAAGGGAGACCAGTCAGTTCGATTTCTGGAGCAGGGCTTGCTGAGAAATTTGAACTAGAGGTCTGGATTGCAGCAAGAGGTAGCGAGCACATAACAGAGAGGCAGGAACAATGCTAGAGGTCCAACGCAAAGTTCAGAGAGGCAGACACAGAGCTACTTAGGAAAGATGTAGAGACAGCTGGACTGTGCAGTCACTAGAGGGCTTGCGTGGGTGACACAAAGAGCCCAAGTGCTGACACAGTGAGGTAGATGTTGACGCAGAGGGTCTAGGAGCTGCGCAGAGGCTAGCTGGACAGACGTTGAGCCTAGGGGAGGCGCTAGAGGATTTGTTTCTGTTGGGTGAGCCCGTTTGGCACCCTAGTTGAACTCGAGAAAAGCTTAATAATAAAATCCTCCTCTGCTGCATCGATTTTCCTGCATTGGGTTTTCTACGGATAATTGTCCAAAAATATCTGTGTTGATGTGTTTGATTCTTGTGCATGTATTTGTTTCTGTATTATGGTGTGATATTTGCAGTAGAATTTATTTTAATATTTACTGAAGGGTTTTCATAAATAACTTATTGGAAAATAAGTAGGTAAAATAAATCAGTTGCTGCAGCAATAGAATTTTCACAATGGCCTCTTAAGTACTTCAAATTAAGTTACTTAGGATTAGATGCTTATGATGTTCAATACAAGAGAATAAACAAAGTACTTAGAGAGCAATATCAGGAACAATCTCAATTAAGACAATGTGCTAATGAAACAAGATCTCTATAGTGCCCAAATATAAATCACTTGAATAGCAATCTCAGTGTAACAAGTGCTCAAAATAAATCACCAATGAGAAGAAAGGAGCACCAAATTGATGAATCCTTTACACTTGATATGCAAATTAGGAACAAAAGGAAACAATATCAATGACCAAGATTAGCAATAGGATTATTCAATTTGAGTAATATCACAATGTTGCTTATGACTTATGCTCAAAGGAGTTAATATCACAAGGTTATTACAAGATTGCAACGTTGTTAAACAAGATAATGCTCTTATCCAATTAGTAACCAATTCCTTATGTTACTTATCAATTAGAAGCAATACGTTACAAAAGTATCCTAATTACTTTACAAGAGCAATTAGCAAACAAGTGATATCAATAGCATTAACTTTCACAATGAACCAACACAATGCCAATGTCAAGTTAATCTTCTTAAGATGAGATTACTAACAGTGATCAAAAGTGAATGCTAAATGCACAATACAATGCTCCAATAATGCAAAGATGCAAGAGGAAAGTCAAGGCAAGACTCAAGTGACCAATTCACCCCTAGATTTATAACAACACTATCATTTTGAAAATACACCAGATTTAACCAAATCAGACCAGCAAGATATTATGATGCAAACAGTCCCAAGAGTAGCAAGAGAAGCTTACCAAAACAAGGTATTTAAGCCTTTAGATGATGTTTGTTACTCCTTTGAGTTATTAGGCCTATTTGGATGTGTTTTTTAGAGCAACATGTCAATGAAAATGCTGTTGTAGCATTTAAATCAGACCTGTGCACATTTAGATCAGACTTCTGCAATTGAAATCAGACCTCAGAAAAGTATATGACAGCTATCATAAACCAACCAGATTTGTGAATTTTCCTTGTGTATTCGATGTATGATGTCTTCAATGAGTTAATAGCTTAATTATTTGGTTAATTAGACTTATGTTTTGATAGTTATACAACTGCAGTGTCAATGATCAGATCTAAATTATGCAGTTAACACAAGAGAGGAATGAAGGTGAGAAGAACAAACCCCAAGGCCAGTGGCCTATGCCAAGTTTGTAGATGAAAAGGGGATTACCCTCTAATACCTGCACTCACAAATGGTGGCTCAAAACCCCAAGATCAGACCTTAAAGACTGCTGCAAACACAACTTGTTAGCCCAAATACAAGCACAGATAGTAGATCAATCATCAGACATATTTAGAACTAGCTAGCAAGGCTAGGTCTTGGATTTGCAATTTTTTGACCACAAACTAGTGGTGTTTAGCCCTTGAAACTTAATGATCAACCATTGGAAAATCTACAACACCAATATTAGCCCAAAAATGAAAAATACCATAAACCCTTGTCACCAAGCCAACAAAACCCCAAATTAGTACCAAAAATTAACTTTAATGCATGAAAAGCGCTAGCAGCTAGGGTAATAAGCCAACTTAGGGCTGTGTCCAGGGCTCCAAGGCCTAATTAGGTCTGCGACCTTCTTGTGGAGGCCGAAATGGGCTAGCGGCTAGGGCTTTTGGCCCTCTAACCCTTACGGCTAGGCCTCTAATGTTGATTTTTGTAGTATCGGATGTGCTCTAGCCTCAAGATTTTGTAGAGAGGCTAAGACACATGCATTCTCCAAGACCCTGAAATCGTTTGGGAAAATTCCACCTAGAGATGGCTTAATTAAAATAATTATTCATTTTAATGTATTCCTAAGTCTAAACTTAGGAAATGTGATTAATTAAAAGTATTAATTAAATTCGGTGCAAATCTTCTAGAAGAAGACGAGGATCAACTCGCAGTTAATCCTAGCCCTTGATTATGTATTAATCTTGGTTGTTGGTGTTCCAACGAGAGATTATAAGAAGGAGCTTGATGAGCACTTGGAGAATACATATAGTGAGAGCTAGAGATCAAATTTCTCAAGAGTAGCAGTGGTGAGTTATCAGAGAGAGATCGAGTGATCTTCTTGCAGTGAGGGGCAGGGATAGTAGACCGGGGGGGCTTTCCCAGTTCCGGAGAGTGCAAGGCAGAGAAGGCAATGAGAGGTCCAAATAGGCAGCATAATGCTTCAGAGGGAGTTTGTAATTTTGCTGGGAGTAGTCGAGATCTAGTGTCGAAAGCTGAGGTGTGAGATCGGAGGGCCAGAGAGTCGAGTTCCAGTCAGCAAATCAATTAGCTGGAAGGGTGACGCAGCTCCTAGAAGCTGTGACGCAGTGACTGCGTGAGCCCACACAGAGATTGCACAGAGGCAGAGTGGGGCTAGCCATCCAAATCCTGGATCAGATTTGGATCGCCAGTGACAGTGTGAGAATATTTCTCTCTTACCTCTTTGCCAGTTTATTTTCTATATCAGATTGCCAGTTTGGGCATCTAAAGATTTGTACTCAGAAACTACTGCATAATAATTAAAACTCTCAGCTGTTGCACCGGTTTTCCCACATTGGGTTTTTCCGGGGACGTTTGTCCAAAAACAACGATGTATTTGTGTTTGTGTTTATTTCTCTCCTGTGCAATATTTTGTTTCCGTAGTATTTTATGTTGTGAAGGCTGCAGTAGATTTTATTTTGATGTTTACTGTGTAACATTGTAAATAACTTGATTCATAAATTAACGAGTAGGAGAAATCTAATCAGTTGCTGTAGTGGGGATTCGGGTCATCAAATTTTCACATCTAAGGCTCTCCAATCTTTGCGGCTCCCTTTAGATGAGTCTTCGTGTCAAAATTTAGCCACAAAACTCGCTTTCTCCAACAAAATGAGCTAGCAACCTTCCAATGACAAGATCCAGCAACAAAACCCCAGTTGCAGTAGCAAATTAGACCTCTTGGCCTAGCGTTTTTCCTTTTAGCCCTAGCGTCTAGATTCTGAGACTTGGGTCTTGTAGACGAAGCCCTAAAAGCCCTAGATCCACCCTTACTTGCCCAACGCTGTCTTCCTCAACACTAAATGACTTCTTCCAAGGGTGATGCTGACCCTCAAAACCCCAACTTCAGTGCTAGGTGATGGTTAGAAAAATTCAGCCTTGCGTCTTGTCTTTAGATTTTAACTTGAATTGCACTTACAAGGAAGAAAAATAAAGCCAAATAACCAATATATACGTAAAACCCCAAAAACCCCAATAGCTATACGAAATAAAAAAAATGGGTTAGTATAAAATACAAGGGTTATATTCAAAATTATTTTACAAATATCTACAATATTTACAAAAATAAAACAATTGCTCTCATTAGCAAATTAAATCTTTATAACACAAGAGAAAGAGATTAAATTTTTGAGAGATTTTAAAATAAATGATGTATATAAATGGATCACCGGCCAAAACCCTCCTACAAAGTACCTTGCAAAATGAAAGCTCAGAATCCAAACACGGTCGATTTTTCTCCACAGTCTTTGAACTTAGAGACCAAGGGCTAGCACACTTGTTGATCTCTATTCAAACTTAAAAGATGAATTGTTAGATCATGAGAGATATAGATCTATGGGTGTAGATCTAAACCCAACACCTAAGGCAAGATACATGTACCAATAGATGTTCCGTCTTGCAGCAAATGAAATAACAATCTATGAGGCACATATAATGTAGAGCATGAAAAATCACTATCACATACCATATATCAACAGATAAAAGAACACCATGAATTGAAACCCCAAAGTCTTTCTATTATGAGAAATACAATTCCAGCAGAGCAAGACTCAGTATATGCGTTAGAGATTACATCATCCAAAGATGATATGAGGAGCTTGATATCTTCCTTATATAGAAAATGAGAGAAGAAAATCCCTGCAAGTGGAAATAACGGCTAGTTGGCCTGATCCTTGTCAAAATAATCTCATCCATTGATCTTCCTTTGAAAATAACTTGATCTCCACTGTTGATTTTTATTTTTTTATTTTTGAGGAAAAATTCGAATTTCTCTTAAAACCCTTTTTTTAATAATCCTAAAAATAATATTTTGAACTAATATCCTCCAAAAATTCACTTTGATTTAACCACCAAGGTCCAAGGGGTCAACTTTTCTTAAAAAATCCATTTTTCCCTTGGTGGAGGACCTCCAAAAATCAATTCTTTTTTGACCCACGAATTTTTTGTTGGACATTGGATAAACCAACGCTCTTCGTGTGTTTCATGACATGTGCTTAACCGCCTCTCGTGGATTCGTTAACTCTGGCGATGTGTTCGTTTACTAACACCTGTGGGTTTTGGTGTAACGGCAATCGTGATTTCGACAATTGGTATAAGAGTTTGGTTCTTTCAGTGACAACTTAACCACTGGAAGACAATTTTTAGAGCATAGAGATGGGAAAGTCAAAGAAGCAGGTTTGAAAGAATTTCAAAGGAAGATACAAGTACAACAAAATTTGAAGAAAGTGAATATTGTGTACCAACCTCTGATTTTGATGCAGATAACTACTGGATATGGGAATCCAAGATGGAAGTACATTTGCAGGCACATGGAGTCATTTTGAATGTTTTGCCAAATATTGTGAAAACAAAAGTTGGTCAATGTTCAACAGCTAAAGCTCTTTGGGAAATCTTCATAATCTCTATTCAACAAAGCAATCAGGTCAAGATGTTACTGAAAGATCCTTCTGATTATGATGAAGAAATTGGATAAATGAGTAATGTTGATTTCTGGTAGCATCGAATGTGCTCTAAGTCTCAAATTTTGCAGGGAGGCTTGGGCACATGTATTCCAAAGAACCTAGAAAGCGTTTTGGGAAATTCCGCTCGGAAACAATTTTATTAAAATAATTAATTATTTTTAATGGGTCCCTAAGTCTAAACTTAGAAAATTAAAATAATTAATGGGTATTAATCTATCTGTGGGTGTTGAAAATGGCAACAAGAAATGCTAAAAATAGAAGTGCTAAAAATAGCAGTTTGAGTACCAGTGCTGGATTGGGCAATAGGGAATGGAAATGGAAGTGCTAAAAATAGCATTTTATTGTTAGCAGTTCAAGATGGATTCCTATTTTAGTCAGTCCCTGGACTAAAAATAGGAAGTAAAATTCGAATTTGATATTAACAGCGGTTTGTAAATTAATTAATTAATTCATCTTGAGTTAATTAGTTAAAGAAAATCAAACTTGAAGTCTATGTGAGGACATGCAACAGTTTCTCTATTAATTGAGGAATTTATCCATCGGTTAAAGAGATAAGGATGAGTTGTAATATTGAGTTGTAATTAGTTGGCTCAGTTAACTGAGTCAAGTCCAGTTAGATTAATTTAACAGTTTGTTAAATTAATGAGAGTTCAGTTAGTTAATGCTTGCATGCATGTAACTACTGTATTTCAGATCACTGAGTATTCACTCATGGATAATTCATGCATGTCAGTTCAGATAGAGACCCAATTGAGATTAGAGAAGGGACAATGTACTATCAGTTGGATGAATATCTTTCCTATAAAGGAAGCTCATCCATGATGAGGATTTATCTCCTTCAGGACTGCGTAGTTGGATCAGAGGTTAGTGAGTGTGTGAAGAGGCCAATTCACACAAGTGGCTGCGCTGGACCCCAATCAAAATTTCGCAAAGAAATAGGAGGCTTGGAGGGCAGACCAGAGGTTAGATAGAGGCCTTTGACTGTCTATGAGCAACAACGGTATTGCAGAGAGAATAGGATAGCTTTTGAGCTAATTCTTTTTGTAATACTAGCTATATTTCCACTTGTATGATAATACAAAGATGGGGTTTTAGGCTGGTGCTTTCCCCAGGTTATATCTTTTGTGTTATGTGTGATTGATTTCTCCATATCAGTTATATGTGTTCTTATTGATGTTGCTTATACTCGATTAAGCTTCCGCTAAATTGTTTGTAGAAGTAGATCAAGTGTTTTGCTTTAGTACATTGTATTACTAGCTGATCTATAGTGGAAATTTCTATAGTGGGTGTAACTTCTAGAAGAAGACGAGGATCAAGCATAAATGATCTTAGCCATTGATTAGCTTCTAATCTGGGTCATTGAATGTCAACAAGAAGATTATTTAAGGAGGCTTGAGGGTCATTTGGAAGACACAGAGAGAGTTGATCAGTCAGATCAAATTGTTGATCCAGAGATCCGCGTAGTGATTTCGTGGTGATCATGCAGAGAGGGGCAAAGATAGTTTTGGATACAGAATCTTCTCTGGAGCTAAGAATACGCAACAGAGAGGCAGAGAAAGATGCAGAGGAGGCATCGTAGTGTCCAATGAGGGTGACACAGAGCCAGGAAGTGCTCACGCAGAACAACGCAGTGCCTTCGAAGTAGAAGTTTGAGATTTTGTTGGGGGTTTGATGTTCTAAGTTGGGAGGGATGAAGTCAAAGCTCCTGAGAGCAAATTGATCCAGCAAAGAGGTGACGCAGTGCCTCAAAGGCAGTGACGCAAGCCCACGCAATGACTGCGTAGGGGCAGCGCAGAGGTAGCCGGGGACTGGTTGGTTCAGCTGTCGGATCAGCCGTGACTTGTAGTGTAGAGTGAAGTAATCTCACTAATTTCTTCTGCTGAGTGATATTATCTGTACTGGATTGCCAACAAGGCATCTAGAGTTTGTATTCAGAAATAACTTCTGCTTAATAATAAAAACCCTCAAATCTGCCGCATCGGTTTTCCCACATTGGGTTTTTCCGGGGACATTAGTCCAAAAACAACTGTGTCACTTGTGTTGTATCTTTTTCTTGTTCAGTTTCTTGTTTCGGCATATTATTTTAAATAGTGAATACTGCAGTTGTATTTACTTTGATATTTACCGTAGAACACAATAAATAACTTGTATGGATTAACAAGTAGGAGAAGTAACATCAGTTTGCTGCAGTAGGGTTCTGGGTTTAGAAATTTTCACAAGTAAGACAAAGTTCCAAAATCAAGTGATCAAAGTGATAAAGGAACTCAAAAGTCAAAAGGAAATGACAAGAATTTTGGAAGCAAAATTGAAGACAACAAAATAACTCATCAAGGAAAATGAAGAGCCTGAGAAGATGATTAGCAGTTTTAGAACTTAATTGGAAGAAGTCAAGAATATAGAGACACAAGACCTCAAGAGAGAAGTCCAACAGAAGGAACAAGAACTCGACACAACCTTTGCATAGATTAGCAGGTTCAAACAACTGATGCAGGAAGCAGAAATTGAAAACAAGGAATTTGATCAAAGATATATATCCATAGTTGACCAAACGCAAAAGGAATTGGAAGCCTCTTCAACTGAACTAAGCAGGCTCAGGATTGAGATTGAGAAGCAAAAGGAACGGATACAGGGACTCAACAAAGAAGTTGAAAAGACCTCTCTTGAGAAGTAGAAGAAAGAAAGAAATTGTTGAAGGACATATTTCAGGAAGACCTTGCTCAAAAGCAAGGGGAACTTGATGCAACCAGTGATGAGATCAACAAACTCAAGGGATCGCAAAAAGAACACTTACAAGATAAGACAAATGAAGAAGCAAAAATGAAGGCAATTAACGCTGGTAAAGCTCCAGTTAATGAAGGTACAAGCTCCACATATTCGCAGGATGATTCTAAGAAGGAAGTTGATCAAAGTGAAAAGCCAAAGAATAATGTTGCAATTCCAAAGAACAAGACCAAAGTATAAAAATTGTTTAAAACATCCAAAAAGATTTCCTAATGAAGGCCCACTAAAACACTATCAAAAGGAGAGACCTTAATCACTATAGATCACATAACATCTCAACATTCTTATCTTTGAAATTTTCGTCCACCTAAGAGGAAGAAATTCTCGGCTACCTGTAATTGGACTATAAAGGAGCTAGGGATAGCGAACTCTTGGATACAATCATTTTCTTGCTCTCGACATCTGGGTATGACATCTAGTTAGAATGTTTTTCCTCTTTTCTTTTGTTTTGGGCAACGAAAAGGGTAATTTGGACCCTTGGCCCTCTACTAGAGCCAGGTTGCAGGCCTGTAACAAACATATCCACTGAGAATTTCCTATTATCACTGGTCACAAGTCTTACGGAGTAATTTTCAAACAAAAGTGTTGTTATTGCCTAATCACAAAGGTTCAGGTGTTCCACGAAGTTTCAGTCTCTCTCCTGGAGTGAATCAAATAACTTTCGACCTTATACTCTGTCACCTTGTATTCTTACCAGTGACAAAAGTACCCTTTTATGACAACACTTCGATTGACATAGTGGGCAGTAATACATTTGTTTATTGAACAATGACCTTGAACAGTGATTGCATGAATTGGTATCTTGACAATTGTGACAAAATGACATAATGTTGTGACTATATGACATGGACAACAAGGTTGTTGTGAACTAGTTTTGATGAGACTGTAGATTTCTTTTACAAAGAAAGATAAGCTACAACAAGACCTTGAGCATTCTATGACATAAAGTTGAGTTGATGACTTATGATACATTGATTAGAATAAATCGACAAGTGTCTTAACCTTGACCATGACTTTTGACAATACTGTGATTATGACGTAAAAACAGTGATGGACATGATATATTGACATTGACTTCATACTTTGGTCTTGTAGCAATATTTGACTTTTACAGTGATAATGATCCTTGAGACAATGATGATTATATATCAATCCTTGACATAATGAACATTCTAGATGAAATGATTGAGTTTGACCTAACTTAACTCACTATACACCTAACAACTCATACACAATTGATTTGAGTTGATTTGATGATAATTGGACATAACATTAAGTTGACTTATCACTGTTGACTGTGAGTAGACTTGATATCTAGACACAAACAACGTCTTTAGACATAACAATAAACATGCAATCATTCACTTAGTGTTGGTTTAGTAAGTGACAACTGACCTGGTACATGGAACTTGATTGTTGACCCTAACTCATTGATAGAAAAACTGACATCTCACATGCAAGATGACAGTCACCTTGACTTTTGACTATACTCGACACTCTACATGCAATGTGACGTTTGCATGGCATAACAAGTTATTGATATGTTGACTTTCACTTGTAGAACCTTGATATGAGACACTATCTTAATCTAACTATAGTGGCTATGATAACCTAGGGTTCATACTAATCGTGACCTTACAGGGTAACAAGTTTATGAGGACACATCACATTGTTGTATAGTTATTGAAGTAATGATGGATAGTTGTGTGTGAGCAATGCTCAACAGTGAAAGAACATATGTTGGTAGCTCTCCGTGGGCAAAGCTTGAGAGCAGTGGTAGCAAGTCATAGGGATGATCTGTGGCATCTGGGATTGTGCCATTCTCAGACACTTGTATTCGACACTTGTAGCAATATAGTGTGATTGGTTCAGTGATGTGGCAGTTTGCTTATGAGCTCTTGATGATTACTCATTCATGAGCAATGCAGTGACAATGGATATGACATGGTCAGTTTGAGCAGTGACAGTGATGTACAATTATCAATAATATACAGTGATCAGTGATGAGCAGTGTTCAACGATATGCAATGATTGTTTAGTGGGTTGACTTGGAAACATAGTTTTAAAACTTGGACTCAGATTCAAAACCGGTTGAGGGTCGACTCCGACTCGGTATCGACTCGACCTAGTTGATTTCAATGACTCGATCTTTGTAAAAAATACATTAAATATTTTTTTATGAAAAAACATATTTTAAAGATTTTCATTCAAGTTTCCAAACTCAAAGCATTAGAATATAGAGAGAAGACAACATATGATCAAAGTATGCTCATGAATATATCTACTATATCAAAATGGCACCCAGTGCACTCCCCAATACATGTAATTTATAGAGATTAGAACAAAAACATTTATTCAGGGACTTAATTTGTGATTTGTTTTGAATCTGGCAGTTGGAATTTGAATCCGCTCTAGTAGGCTTTCCAAACAACAAAGGTAATTTGTCTCTTTACGTAGTAGGTTTGTAAGTTTGTATGAATGCTGAAGTTGACATAACGGAAGAGTTGATTCTGGCAAGACATTTCTACTGTTAGATTGAACTTAATGCTATCCCAACTCAATTGTGCCTTGGATTAACAATGAGAGACTTTAACATATAATACTAGAGCCCAATTATTCTGTGGGTAATGTTGCTCAGATCCAAAAATAGCTACAAAATTACCAATTTTCCACGAAAATTATTGGAATTGGACAGGGCAGGAAAGACTCAAAGTTGTACTTCTTTAAAGCAACACTGTAATAAAATTTAAATATGCCCATATAACAAATTAAAGTGAAATAAATAATTTCATTTCCAGGGAGAGGTTTGCAAGTTGTAAACAAAAAAGAGATAATGTTTATAAAAGTTGAAAATCAAGCTTATTATCCATCAACAAAAATAAAATCCGTATTTTCATCCTTAAACTATACGAGCATTTGTCTTGTGATCCTGTTCTCAAAGATTAAGCTCTCCTTAAGACAAGCTCCGCTGAGTCGACTGGTCCGTTATCGAACTGGCCGAATCGGTGACCGACTCGGTCGGTTCGGTAACCAATTGGCCACTGGATTGATTAATTCGCTGAATTGGCCTGGGTAGGGGGTTGGCTCGGTCTACCAGGCCGAATCCGATTTGGACTGACTTGGTTTTAAAACTATGCTTGGCAGTGATCAGATGAGCAATTTTGTGCAGCAGGACTTGACAGGATATACATATCATGTAGAATATCATTATCTTCATTACAACCTTCTTATATTGATTGAGAGCACAGGGTGATCCAGTATGAAAATTGTGAAACGTGGTCTTCCAACTCTTCAGGGTGGCAGGGTGGTACAACGCAGGTGATTGGAGTCACCTTCAGGTTGTGGCCTAAGAACACTTCAGCGCGAAAGGGTGGTGCTAGGGTAGGTTGTGGCCTGCACAGGGTGTTGTGGCATCCTTTCAGTTGGGGCTGATAAACTAGAGCGACGAAGTATCCTTTCCGACAATAGCTGGTAAACAGTGTTGGGGCACTTGTTAGGTTATGGCTCGACTTACAGGGCGTTGGGGGCGTCCTTCCGATTGCAACAGGTTATTAGGGTTTAGTAGCATCTTACAGTTTGTTGCTTGTGAATTAGGGGGTTGGAGCCTCCTTTAGTTGTAGTTGAAAATTTGATGTAATTAATTTTTTTTGTTTTTTTTTTTGTTTTTGTTTTTGTTTTTTTTTTTTTTTGTTTTGTTCTGTCAAGTTGCCTGTGATCCTTCAGGTTTGACCTGTGGCTTGAAGAGCTGCAACCCAGGGGAATCTTAAGCTGTCAAAGTCACCCGGGGATCACACCTAGCATGGGCCACACCAGCCCATAGTCCACTGGATTTTTTAGCATGTCTCCTCTTCCTAGCACAGGGCACAACCACCCCCGGTGAGGTTTGATCCTGGGTCGCCTTGGTGACGAGGCCCATCCTCAACTGGTTGTGCTAGTAGGACTTGACGATGTAATTACTTTTCTTTTAAAAAGGGAGAAGACAATTACTAAGAAGAGTTCAATGGTTTTTGACCTGGAGGGGGTTTTCCACCTAAAATTTTGTGTCCATTGTTTTATCTTTCTACATTGTTTTATGGTGTTGTCTAATGTGGATTATTGTTTACGATTATCTGAAGAAGAACAATAATAACAACTGAAGATTAACTAATGCCATGAAAAGGATTAAAAAGTGCTAATTGTAAGAAATATTGATTCACCCCCCTCAGTATTTCCAACAAGTGGTGTTAGAGCCAAAGGTCTCGAGTTTGAATCACACCCGGCTCGTGCTAGGGGGAGATGTTGGACATTGGATAAACCAATGCTCTTCATGTGTTTCGTGACATGTGCTTAATTTCCTCTCGTGGATTCGTTAACTCTGGCGATGCATCCATTTACTAGCACTTGCAGGTTTTGCTGTAACGACAATCGTGATTCCTACATTTTTTATTATTTCCCATGTGGAGAGAATTTAATTTCTCCCATATTAATTTTGACTCAAAATTAATTAATTTTTTGGCTTAGGATTTTTATTTAATTTTGCCAAAAAAATTAATTAATTGACTCTAGAAGGGATTCATTATTTTTTCCACCCTCAAATTCTTTAGCCATGGTGTCTAACTATGAGTAACCATGCACTAAAATATTTTTTACATTAAGATTACAAATTAATTCAACCCTTAGAAGGGGAAATACACGTTTAGAAATAGACCCTCAAGACACTACCCAATTCTGCGACACAATATGATCTAGTATGAAAAATACATAGACTCGATGAACACTAGGACTCACCTAAGACCTTGTCAACAAATTCCACCCTAGCTTTAGGGTATATCTGGGAGAAAAAATTTGTCAATTATGCGTGTTTACAAACACACATAATTTGGGGAGGTTAACAAACTCCCTAGGATGAAATCCTTTGACAAAAATCATAGGCTTACCTGGGTATTGTTACATGGCTTTATAGTCATACTAGAATCATTTACAATAATTTTGCAGAACTTGGGTTTATAATGATAAAACTGGAAGCTAAATGATGACATTGATTTGGAAAGTTTCTTTGTCTGTTGCTTTGTACTCTGCTTCTTGGATTATTGACAAAGTGTGGTCAACAAACTCCTTAGCCACAAACCTTGCCTTGTATTTCTCGATGCTACCTTCTGCACTGTGCTTGATCTTATAGATCTAATGTGATCCAACCATCACCCTATCCTTTGATCTAGGCACCAACTCCCAAACGTCCTTCTACATGATCAAGGTATACTCCTCAACCATTGCATCTCGTCACACTTGTTGTTGTGCGACCTCCTGATCGCTGGAAGGCTCGCTATCCACGATCTGATTCACTAATGCCATGTAGCGAGTGTACCTGTTTGGTTGTCTTTGCTCTCTCCTACCCATTTGAGGAGTCCCCATAAACTCCTAAGCATCTTTGAACATCTGTTGAATGTCATGGTTTTTCTTGCCAATTGTAGATGGTGAAATTTGAACTTCCACATCGTCTTGATACATCTCCCAAATCTGTTGCATCTGCTTCTCCATGCTTTGCGAACTCTCAAGAACCCCTCTACCCGAGCTAGTGCTCGTACTAGTCACTGTACTTGTACTATCTTGTCCCTGAACATGTTGTTCTATCCCTGGAGCTTCTGCTCGCTGCTCACTCTAATCAACAACTGCTGGAAAATCTCTGGACTTCCTATATGCCTTGTGCTCTATAAATTTGACATCTCTCTTGATAATAATCCCCCTTGGACCTTGGAATGAATATCCGATATGCCTTAGAAGTCTCACTGTACCCAACAAAGTACCCCTTCTCTGTAGTTTGATCTAACTTTCAACATGTATCCCCTCGACTGTGACAATATACTAAGCTACCAAATATCCTAAAGTGGTTGACATCTGGCTTCTTCCCAGTAAACGCTTCCTTCGGTGTCATCTTTCCTGAAGCCTTGTGTGGGATCCTGTTCTAAATTTATACAACTATAATGCATGCCTTTGCCCACAAGTAATGTAGCATATGCTGGTCATACAACATGGCCTTTGCTGCCTTTGATATCGAACGATTCTTCCTCTTAGCAACCCCATTCTGTTGCGGGTTGTAAGGAATCATCCACTCTCTCTTGATGCCCTCCCTGGTACAAGATTCCTAGAATGCTTTCATGTGTACTCGCCTCCATTGTCTGACCGGAGAACCTTCACCTTCCTGCCTGTCAAATTCTCTGCAAGAGCTTTGAACTCTTGGAGTATATCCAAGTCTTCTTGGAGTAGTTATCAATAAAGGTTACGAAGTACTCGTACCCTCTAAGACACTGAGTCAACATCAGACCACATATATCAAAATGAGCTAAATCAAGAACACCTTTGGATCTAGTGCCACTCCTTGGAAATGTTGCCTTGGTGAACTTCCCCAACACACATCCTTTGCACAGATCATTCTGCAACATGCTCACCTGAGGAACACCTATCATTGTTTCTTGGACCAACTTAAGTGCTTCGTGATGGATATGGCCCATCCTCCTATGCCAAAGATCTCCTTGATCTCACGCCTCGTTGCTGCTTATTAGTGCCTTTGGAGTATCCATCTGCAACTTGTAAAATTTGCCACTCCTAACTCTAATTACTATGGGTGATTTCCACTCTCGGTGCTTAATCAACACCTGTTGTCCTCTAAAGAGTACATTTTACCCCTTATCCTGGAGAATAGATACAAAAATCAGATTCATCCCCATTCCTGGCACATGCAATACATCATGGATGGGAATTGGCTTGCCAGACTCCCTCTGAGATAGAACAGTCCCTCTCCCAACTTGATTGCACTTGGACTTGTTCCCTATCTCTATCTGGAATCTGATGTCCTCCTCCTTATAGCTGGAGAAGTACTCCCTAACTCCTCTCATGTGAAATGACGCCCCATTGTCTATATACTAGACATCCTGTGAGGTTGAGCTAGTCAAACAAGCTATGAGTGTGAACTCCTTTTCCATCCTGCTAGAAAGCTCATTTGCACTTGCTGAAGTTGTCGTATGCTTCTTGCCCTTCTTTTTGCCTTCCTTTCTTTGCAGACAATTGCTGACATAATGGCCAAACTTGTGACAACCATAACACTTTACCTTTGAAAGGTCCTTCTTCTCCTCTCCTTTGGGGTTAGGTCCTTTACTAGAACCATTCTTTGTTTTACCATTTCCCGCTAGAGCCACATTTTCTTGTTCTTCCTCACTTTTCTGGGTGTTACTGTTGCTGTCACTGACAAGACTCGGCCTAAGCTCCTCTTAAGTGAAATTGTTCCACAAACGACCCTAACTCGGTAGGGTATCTCGTCCATTAATTACTTGAACGAATACATCCCACTGCTCTGAGAACCCATTCAAGGTTGTTCTCACGAGCTCCTCATCTTCTAGTTTCTCTCTGACAGCTGCTAACTCGTTCTTGACAAATTGGACTCTAGTGAGATAACTAACTATGCCTTCGCCCTTGTTCATCTGGGTATTTCTTAGCTTCTCTCTGAGAATTAGCTTCCTGTTCATGGTAGCATTCTAGAACAAATATATGAAGGCATCCCACATCTTCTTAGTGTGAAAATTTGGAGACCCAAATTTCTACTGCAACAACTGATTAAGTTTCTTATATTTGTTAAATCACTGAACAAATTATTTACTGCATCCTACAACAAATACTGAAACTAATACACTGCAGCCTTCACCAATTAAAATTATATGCGGAAACAAGAAACTGAGCAAGAAAGAAATGCACATCATATACACCATTATTTTTGGAAAAAGGTCCCCAGAAAAACCCAATGCGGGAAAACCAAGGAAACAACTGAGGGTTTGTATTATTAAGCAGTAGTTTTCTAAATACAATCTTTGGACACCTTGCTGGTTATTCAATACAGAGAATTTGACTGGCAGAAGATTAGTGAGAAATACCTCACACTATCATTGGTGAGCCATGACTGATCTAGGCCCTGAATTGCTGGCCCCACGCTGGCTCTGCACAGCTACTGTGTCAGCCTCTCTAGGGATCTGCGTCACCTCTTCCCGGATCTTTTGTTATCTGGAGCTTCGAACTTCAGGGCTTCCGGTCTCACACCCCAACTTCCCGCACTGAAACTCGTCTCCCCTGGATGGAATTCGAACTCCCTCTGAAGCTCTACGCTACCTCTGCTTGGCCTTACGCTGCCCAGCATGGCCTCTGCACAGCTACTGTGTCAGCCTCTTTGGGGATCTGCGTCACCTCTTCTCGGATCTCTTGCTATCTAGAGATTTGAACTTCAGGCCTTCCGGTCTCACACCCCGACTTCCTGCACTGAAACTCGTCTCTCGTGGATGGAATTCGAACTCCCTCTAAAGCTTTGTGTTGCCTCTGCTTGGCCTTATGCTGCCCAACGTGGCCTCTGCGTTGCCTCTTCTGGATCTCTCTCAGCCTCCTCTGCGATGTATTCCCGGAACAAGAAACTCTCCAACCAAAACTATCCCTGCCCCTCACTGCAAGAAATCTCCTCAATCGATTCTCTAGCAACTGTTGCGCTTCCCTCTCTGAGAAATTTGATATCTTGATCTCTCTCTGATGTATTTTCCAAATGCCCATCAAGCCTCTTATAATCTTCTTGTTGAGAATCAACGACCTAGATTAGATTCTAATCAATGGATTAGATCATTTTGGCTTGATCCTCATCTTCTTCTAGAATTTTCACCCCCAGTTTGATTAATAGCCTTTCATTATTTTAATTTCCTAAGTTTAGACTTAGGCACCCATTAAAAATAATTAATTATTTTAATAAAACTGTCTCTGGTTGGAATTTCCCAAGACGATTTCTAGGTATTGTGGAATACATGTGTCCTAGTCTCCCTGCAAATTTTGAGGCTAAGGGCACATCCGATGCTACGAGAAATCAACACTTAGTTGTATCCAAATTTTCGATATGTGGAACAATATGATCCTTGACCCCATCTAGGATTATTCGCCTCACTTTGGCATCTTCCTTCTTGTATGCAAGAAGTTGTGTTGCATCTGCCGACACGGCTACAACATTGGTCGCATATTCCCTAAGACCATTCTCTTACAGCGACAATAAAATCGTGGCTTTCTAGAAACCAAAGTTAGATGCACCATCCTATTTGTCCTAATCTCTCAACCCTTATCCAACTGAAGCCCTTTTATAACCCTCGGAAAATAATATATGCAAACCCCAAATAAATATGAAGAAATCGATCTGGGTTTTATAAACTCTTGGTTTTCTCTTTCTGTACCTTGCACCAAGCTTCTTTTGTCCTCAGATCTGCTTTGGTACCATGTGAAAATTCTACTGCAGTTGATATGGTAATTATTCTCCTATCTTTTAGATTATGTCCCAACAAATTAATTTAATGCAATTATCGAATAAAAACACAACTGCAAATTTCACCAATAAAATAAACCACAAGAATTGAGAAAACATCACACATGAAATGGACACCAATATTTTTGGACATTATGTCCATGGAAAAACCCCAAGATGGGGAAAACTAGTTCTACAGATGAGGGTTTTATTAATCTTCAGCAAATTTGTGATTGAAATAATACATAAACTGTTTGTCGTAAATTAGCAAAGCGCCTAGAAATTATTTCCTTCACTTTTGTAAGCAACTGTGATCCCCTGGAAGCTATTCAACCCCTTTGAATCAATTCAACCCTCCTATACGACCCATAATTGACCCACACGGGCGGCCTGGAGAATCCACTGGCAACTCACACTCCCTGGCGGATTAATTCATCCTCCATTGTAAAATCGATTTCTACTGGCAAACTTGACTTCTCCTTTGCAAATCGATCTCTCAAGCAAATTCGCTCTTCCTCTGGCAACTCAGCTTCTCTTTAGAAAATCGACTTCTATGGAAAATCAACCTCTCTTTGTCAATTCGCACCACTTGGAGAAACTCGGCCTTTGCAAAATAATTTGATCTCCCTCTGTCACTGACAAATTGGAAATCACTATTAAGAAATTCTCTTTGGAAAATCGATCTCAATCACTATTGAACCCTTTGTAGGTGTCTTCCCACGCTATCACTGTGCTCTTGCTCACTCGAATTGTGTGTCTCCAAGAGCTCCATCAATTTCCTCCTATAATCTCTCATTGATGAACCAACGACCACTAATAACAATCAATGGCTTAGGTCATCTTGACCCCATCAAGTGACTCTTCTAGAAGTCACTAGAGAGAAATCAACTTGTCTCAATTAATATTCACCATTCAAGTGCTATGTGATGACATGGGGAAATGGTAAATGGGCCCAGGGTTTCACCATTGGTCAGGGAAAATTGACCTGGTTCCATGTGACAACTTGTTTAGTTGGTGACCCAGGACTAGTTTTGTTTTTACCCCAGTCAGGGGGTACCTAACCATATCGCCAAAGGGTATTTGGCCAGTGGTTGACTAGATCTTATGTATGATGTTGATGCGGGATGTTTTCCACAAGGTTCTAAAATAGAACATGAAGTGGATGGATATGTTAACGTAGCAGGCTCATTCAATCTTTTCGTGGGAAGGAGAAAATTTTCAATTAAGTGGACATTTTGAGGAAATCAAGGTGAATACCTCCCTAGCTAAGAGACAGTGTTGATTTTTTGGGTGGTTGCGGGAGGTATTCCCCAACTACACAAGTTAAAAAAAAAAAGAAAAAATAAATTTTAAATTAGAAAAAAGAATATTAAAAGAAAGAAAATTTAATTTGCAAAGAGACGTGCCTCTTTGGTAGCCTAAAATCACTATAAAAAGACACTTGAACTTCTCATTTTCACACTCATCACTCACATTTTCTCTCTCCCTCTCTCTCTCTTTCTCTCTCTCTCACACACACATGTGGGGAGTAATTTGAGGAAAAGGTTGAAGTTTCTAAGGAGTTGAATTTTTGAGACAATCAATGTTTGACTAGTTGAATTTTTTGAGTGTAACTACATAATGATGTTTTGGAGTGGTTAAAGTAAAATCATACATCATTGGAAGTAGTTATTAGTTGTAGAAAATTATGTTATCTAATTTTCACTAGAAAATCAACAACTTGGTGACCTTTTTTTGGTCCATTGTACCCTCAGCTTGCTTTAAGAGAGCTCGACTTGGTTGAAGAAGACTATGATGTTCCTTTTTTTGGTTTCACTTATAGCATGGTCAGGTTGGACTTCCAGGGTTGGAGATAGCTAGGTCACAAGAACATATTTACTCCATCAGTGGTCCCGAGGGCTTTTTGGTGTTTTGAGGAGTTTTATGAGATCCGACAACATTCGCTTGGCATATTCCATCATCTGCACAACTTGGCTTTTGTTTCGTTGCATTCCGACATCTTTCAGAAAACGGGGTTATTATTGAGCTTAACTCAATTAATTACTTTTAAGGTGGCATTCCAGGAGGAATACTTGATGGAACAACTTAGTGTAATAGTTCGTTGGAACCAAAATGAGAAGATCTACATGATGTGATTATGGGAAGCAACTTTCAGTAACCTGAGGAGGGATGGTGGCTGATTTACCATTTTCCCGAATTAAAAAGGTATTATAAATAAAATAAAAATAGGGAAAAAGTACTAAGTGATTAAAATAATAATAAAATAAAGGCTTCTAGATGTTGAGATTTGTAGCTTGGGAGGTACTCCAAACCCTAGGCTAGAGGGATGTGGAGGAATTGGCACCACAAATCCACTTGTGGGCTAAGAACCCAAGCGTGGGGGTTTTGCACCCAAAGGAGTTGGGCCAAAACCAAGGAATATTTTGATGATTTCGAACATGGAGATGAAAAAATGCCTTTAAAGGAGCAAGGGGCAATTTCAAGCACCATGAGAACCCTTGCCAAAGTGGAGATATTAGTTTTTGTGTTATGTGGGTGAAAAAGGCTAGAAGTTCAAGTTGACCTTAGTTGAAGGACCCTCCTGGAAGGGCTAGTCATTTCCCCTAGAGAAATTATAAATAGGAGTGAGGAGAGACCTCATTCCTCATATCCTAAGAGCACAATATCAAATGAACATACCTCTGAAGTGGCCGCAGATCTAAGACCATTTATTTGTGTCTTCTTAAGTTTGTTTGGAGGGCCAAGTATGGAAGGAAGGAGGCCGAGGATGTAGAGGAGAAATCCGGGCAGATCTGTGACATATTTGTGAGGGCTAAACTCTGTTTGCAGGTTGAGTATCTCAGTCACTGTTGGAGCAAATTCGAACTCCTGTAGCAGAGCTTTTGGGCAGGCCAAAAGTGCAAACAATGGTAAGGAAAGTGCTCTAGAAGACAACAAAGGGAAGGAGCTTGTAGAAGGAGCCTAGTTGCAGTTATTTGAAGAAGATTTAGGCCGAGTTGAGGGACTGTCATAGGAATTACAGTCAGCCCTAGCAGAGGGCTGCGCACCTCAGTCAAGTGCATGGGAGCCAAGGTTAAAAGGAGTAACATAAAGTTGCAGATAAGGTATGGTTATGTTTCTCCTTGTTTGATGTTGTTTGCTAGAGGATAGAGTCTAGGTTGGACAAAAGTTGAAGGTCATCTTAAGGTTGTAAGAAGGGCAGCAAGTTGATGATCTTGGGAGCCCTAAGTGCAGTCATTGAAGGACTAATGAGCTGCTAGGGGAGGTAGATTTGAAGGATGCTCAAGACTGGTCTTTGAATGACTAGCCCTAGGTTGCTTGTAAGAGAAGGACATCTACAACAGAAGTGGGCGCCCTCCATGCCCTAAGTTTGTCTTCATCGGGCAACATAGGAAGGCAATAGAGGGAAGAAATCCCTAAGAGTTGTGTTCTTGAAGGACTAAGGAGCAGCTAGTGGTCAGGAAGTCCCAAAGTGTGTAGAATTCTTGAAGGACTAAGGAGTGACGAGTGGGCAGGTGGTGAAGACCCTATGAGTTGGTTGTTGATGGACTAATGATCAACTAGAGGGCAGATTGGAGCCGTGTTCAGTGATTTAAAGGAGCAGGATCATTGATAGAGGCAGAGTGGTGTTGTCGCTGATCAGGAGCCAAAGGACCAAGCATATGTGTTCAAAGGTACGACCAGTGGAGCTGTGAGGCATGCTACATCAACTAGGAGGTCAGATTGTATCTTGTTCAAGGTAGTTTGGTTGTCATAGTTGTTGACAACAAGCCCTGATTTGTATTCTTGTATTAGTGGATGTATGAGGGCCATTATCCCTTGTATGGGAGCCCTAGACAATTGTATTACAATTTGTTAATATATCGAAGTTGGGTTATTGTAAAAATTGTAAAAAGTTGTCTATTTTGTGCACTAGTTGATTTATTGTTGTTTACATTCCGCTGTACAAAGTAGTTTGTTGTGGCATTTGGATTGGTGGTGTCAGAGATTCTAAGATCTTAACCTAGATTCCGGTGGTGGAAAAACAACACTAGAGGGGTCCATCAAATCTATAAAAGAGGAGGAGGAGACCATTTGAAGACATCTTGGAATTGAGCTTCTTTCTTGTGGAGAGGTTTGGAGAACTGGGAGTTCCCAACTTCAATAGTAGCCCTAGGATGGAAACCCTTGGGTGATTCAGTGAGAGTGGGCGAGTACCCATCTCTCCCCTTGGTGAATTCATTCATAATTCATAGGAGAGCTTAACAGCTGCAGTTTGGTTCTATTTTGAAGGGCCAGTGCAGTATTGAAGCAGATTCTTGAGGTCAGTTTTTCCATCTTTGCTGTATTAGATGTATCAACATGTAAACCCCAATTTATCTATTATAATAAAAGCTGAGATTATTGCTGTACTCTATTTCGTTACATTTTCCATGGCAATGTTTTGTTAATTGAATGAAATTTTTATGAAGCATTTTTGTTGAGTTAAATTTTGAGAATTTGCCGAATTTCCCAGTGTGGGATATTACATTGGTATCAAAGCTGGTTCTCCTACCAGCCTGAGGGTTTATTGCATAAAACATATCTTTATCGGAGAAGTCAAATTGTTGCTGAAGAACAATTTAATGGGCAAATTTGTCACACATATAGTAAGTGTCCTACATAATTGCTAACAAATTGTTGTAGGCCTAACCATAATTCGACGAATTTGAGCCAAATATTATATTATTGTGAGAACCGTCAATCAAATTATTAAGAGGGGGGGCCATCATATTATAATTTTTTTATAAAGTCTAAGGCATTCAAAGGACCCATTATTAAGGAGCCATTCAAATTGATTTTGGAGAAGCTGATTGAACGAGCCATTATTTTATTTTATTTATTTATTTTTTATCAAAGTGTCGTCCAAATTGATTTTGCAACGAGCCAAATTTTTATAGTGTTATCCAAATTGATTTGAAGAAGTCGATTGTTCAATGAGCTGCCATTTCGAAATCTGGTGTGATTGGAAAAACCTGGGCGAAATTCCTAAGATCAGTGGCAGTTTTGGGCGTAAATATTTCCACATAGTAGATCGAATTACTCTGTGAATTATTAATGGTTTCAAGGGGTCGAATTATTGGTTTCTCTTGGAGGGCCGAGTACCTATAATTTATTACCAGAATCAAGTCTACTTGAGCCACAGTCTCGTGTCATTCCACTCACATTTCGAGCTATAGCAGCTATTTATCTGTGTATAAGGGGCCCGTATGACTGTAGTGCACAGTGTTTCCTTGAATAAGAGTCGTGTAACATTGCTGAAGTATATATTTATGCCTAGGAGGACTAGTTTCAAACTGAGAGACTGCTAATTGTTCCAGGATCAAAGTTCTCCATAGAAGTCCCATCCGTGTGCCTGTAGCAACCTACTCAATAGGCTGAATTTGGCATTAGGCCCGTAGTAGCTTCTATGAAAGAGCGAGTTGGTTTCAAGGAGTCTCCAAGTCAAAATCTCAGCAATGGTTTCAAAGCAGAATTTGCATCAAAGGAAGAGGTTGAATACTCTGTGTAATTAGTATTACATTGGCTGCTTGGTCCTGCTGTAGCAGATTTGTTGTCTCATGGGTATAACGAATTGTCCATACCCTCCTTTTACTATCTACAAATAAATCAGAGTACTGAGCCATATCTCTGGGGGAGTCGAGTAGTTGTTCCAGCTTCGAAACTTTTCTTGGAACCATTTTCACATACTTGTAGCAACTTATTTTGGGGAAGAGCCAAGTTGATTTCAAAAGCATTTCCAGATCAGCCTAATCAATCTGTCCACTGGTGTCAAATTCCAGCTTATCTCTAGAGGCTGAGATGTTATTACGCGTGTAGCAGCTGATCTGGGTAGGCAGAGATATTTTTAGAGCTTCATCAAGTAGTGTTGGTTTGAGGTATCTGCTCTCAATAGAAGATCAAGTTTTGCCTCTGAATTTGCTTTGCTCAGATTGCACACTAATTGTTCGACAAAATATCTCTACTGTCTTTAAGGTGAATTTCCTGAGTTTGCAAACAAGGAATTTGTTAAAAGATGTCAAAGAAAAATTATTAGTATTTTTGGAAACATTTGCTTAGGAATGTTGGAAATTTGCTTTAAAATTGTTGGTAAAATTGCCTGAAACATTACAGTGGTCTTATCCTTGTCGGTCGAATTAGTGTCAGAAAGGGAATTGAAGAGCCCTTATATATCAGTCTAGAGTCTCCATGAAATTTCTATGTTTGCTGTGCATTTTCCACATATATGTGTTACTGAATATTTGTATCTAGCACTAAATATTATTGTCAGCCTCCAAGTATTGATGCCAAAGCCAGTTCTGAATTGAGTTATAGTCTCGGTTGAGTGAAAGCACTCTTCAGTTGTTTGTGGTCATTAGTTTCCATTGAATATTGTTGAGAGGGTGCCTTGAGAGCATTATTGTTGTAAATGTCTTGGATGCCAACGTCTTGTTGTTTCTGAACGATGGATTAAATCAACACAACAATACATCAATGGACTGCAATCTGGACCAAAGACCAAAGCAAAACAGCAAACCTTTTTCAAAAGGGGTCTATGCCATATTTCAAAATGAACAACCAAGGGATCTGTAGAAAGAACCAGAGATTGGACACAAATCCTTGCACTTGGGACAGATTTGAAACACATGAGGGTCACAGTGAAAACCCTTCTCAAACTAGAAGAACTGGATGTACTCCTTTCCGAAGTGAACCAGTTGGAGGGGAAGAAAATAATTTGGGCTCTAAAACCAGCCATGCTTGCCCTAATACAAAACAACTTCTTGGAGTACCCTTGTGAAGGGGTAACACTTCCAGTTGCCTCTTGTCTTAGTAGTTTCATGATGTTGACCGCACCTATACCTCCTTACAATGATGACATCATGAGGAGAGTCTTGAGGCTGATAGTAGAAACCTTACGGGACTTGGGTAACACTGTGGGTCCTACCTTTGGAAAGAAATTCCAAATTTTGGAAATCATGGCCTTGGTCAAAACATGTGAAATCATGTTTGCTTTGGAGTGTGATGACTTGATTCATCAGATGTTCTAATGCTTCTTCAACATTAAGAAACATCATCCCGACATAGTCAAAACAAACATGCAATCCATATTGTCTTTAGTTATGGGAGGTCGGGATGCCATTTGTAAGAAGATATAGTATGATTTGTTGGCCATTTGGAGGAAGGAACAATTGGTTTCACCTGTTGCTTATGAACTAGCTGAAAGGTTGGTTGAGCAAAACATAAATTTGTTAAGGAGGCAATTGACGAGGGGGGCACTGCTCAAGATTGGTGGACCATGAAGTAAAAATGAGTTAAGGAGGAAGGGTCTTTGCTTTATCTGTAAGGGACCTTGGGGACCTGACCCTTCATGCAAGAGTGACACAGAGGAGATGGCAGAGGTTGATCAGGAGGAGGTTCCTTCCAACTTCCCGAATGAGGATTCTTCATTTATAGTTGAGTCCACGGGTTCTTACAAGGATATCTCTGAGGAGCATGAACAATCATGTAGAATTGATGATAGTAGCCTAGATACACATCCATGTGTGGTAGAGGAGCATGATGAGCAACAGATTATCCCCATGAGGGAAGGAGATTCGGGAGCAGATGAACAATTGATGATTCAACATGGAGATCACATAGAGGAGCATGAGTCAGCTGACGAGGATGATATGCACTGCTACCCACCATTTTGTGGGTGATATCCCTAGGAGATTTTTTTTTTTTTCCAAGATGGTCCTCAACTGGTAGCCAACAGTGCCTTGCAGCCACTAACTAGCTCGTTGTGCCATTTCTCCACCACCTGAGCCAACCATATGGTCCTTCACCTATCTTTCATGTTCGTATATTTGAAGGTTGGCCTCCGACCTAAAGGTATGCCTTGTCATTTGGTAATTGAGTATTGTAGTTTGCTTATCATGGATGCTTCTAGGCATGGATTAATGGGGGGATTCGACGGAAAGAGTGGACTAGGTCTGTGCTGTTATCTCCTAGACCTCCTTTTGATGTTAACCTTGGACTTTAGTCCCATGGGATCTCTTTACTGACCTTCGGGCTTTAGGGATGGTACTACATAGGAAACCCCAATTTTGGTTGTGAAGCCCCATTCCCTCATCCACACATACCACTCCCCTTTCGCTCATTATAACCACATTCATCATTTCTCCTACCTGGGTCCACATTCCTTTACTGGATCTACATAGGGTAAGCCTTCCCCTTGTTAGAAAATTAGAAAGGCAAAAATATTTTCTTATACTTGATAATTACTTGTGATTTTCTTTATTTTTTATTAGGTTTCTTTATATCTTCTTTCTTTTAGTTCATCAAGCAATTACCAAAGTAATAACACATAAAACAATGGACACCAGATATAGGCACACAACCAGGGCAAAACCCCTCTCTAAGGGAAAACCCAATCAGTAATTCTTCCTTCAATAGTTTTCCTAAGATATTCCAAGACTCTAGACCTCGAAAAAAATCTTTCCTCCACACCAAGTCAAGCTTCTTCTTCCTTTGCAGATGATCCTAATTGATCTGTTAGCAACAGTAGCAGTGGCAACACTTTCTTGGACCCAACAACTTCGATCTTGCTTTGGAGACTTCAATCTTCACTGAACGACTTCGATCTTCACTTAGAAATTTCTATCTTAGCCCAATACAACTTCCTGAAGCAGCAACACCCAATAATAACAACTTTGACCTATACTTGATCTAGTAGCAGCAACATGCAACAACTGGATATGACATCAACAAGAGAACTTCGATCTTCCAATCTAGAGCATGAGAGAGAGAAATTATTACTTTTAGGCAACAATGGTATGTTCTATGCTTTAGAGCAATTTTACTTCAATTTCTTTGTGAGCCCGATATCAATTTTAGTTTAGCAATCACATAAACATGTAAGTAAAATGCAGATAGAACATAAACATGAACAATAGAAGACAAGCCAAGACAAGAGGACACAAGATGTGGCACTAGCCAGGGACAAACCCCAATGTGGGGAAACCCTTCATCAATTCCTCTTTTAGTCTTCAATAGTTCAGTAGAGAGAGAGTACAATTTACAAATTTTGATAATTTATAACAGCAGCAAAAGAGCCCTAACTAGAAAAGTCAACGATGGTCAACAGGGCAGATTTGACCCTCAAAGATTTGGTCAACTTCAGTCAACTTCAGCCTCCAAACAACAAGATGAAACAACCCTCAAAACAGTCAAATTTAGCCCAATCAAAGTTTGGTCAAACAGTCAACCTACAGTCAGCGCTAACCACAGTCAACATTGGTCAAACAGTCAACGGATTGCCTCGATTTTTGTGCCCAGAAATGCAGCCTGCTAGGACAGAATTCCTCCACCCAAAATCGCAGCAAAACAGGTCAACGTAGCCCAAAAACAACCTCTGAAAATTCGGTCAAACCTGGTCAACGCAGAAACAGAAAATGCCCTTCCTTTCTTTCGCGCGTGTGGAGGGAGTTGTTGCCCATAAATCCATACCCAACCAATGAGGGAGAGAGAAAGATGAATGTGAGTGATCTCCAAATGAGGATTAGACATCATGTATTTATAGGCTAACGTGGAGGATGAATAGACATGACTGTTGGGCTTTCGAGCTTTCATGAGTTTGCTGGCCGACCTTGACAATTTGTCCATAACATAAATAAATTCATATCTTCATTTGTACATGTCAGAATCAGATGATCTTTAGATCAATCCACACCTCTTAGAGAGAGGAATCCAAGAAAAATATCAGTGGTCATAAATAAGATGATCCATGTGGAGTTTGGCCCTAGTTTCCAATTTTAACACTCCCTCTCAACTAGGGAGAACTCCACCTGCTAATCTATCTGCCAATCTATACTATCTTTGCCATCAATGCGCTGCTCTGCTTTGCTGAACTATGAAGAAGAAGAAGTGATCGAGAATGTATCATACCATTCTCTACTGATCCAAATTCAGTTCCAATCAAAAGAGAGTGTCTCATACCACTCTTACTGACCCGAAGTCAGTTCCCATTGATCCCAGATCAATATCAGACATCCTAGCATAGGGAGTATTGTAGTACACGATGCGTCCATCGGTAGTACTATGGTCCCTATCCTCATTTCCCTACTCACTGGCCAGATGAGAGGTACTTCCATGAGTCCCAGAATGCATGGGTAGGATGTCTCAGTAGGAGAAGGATGAACCACTTGTCCTGACTACATGTCGCCAAGGGGTATCACAGAGGAAGGATGAACCATTCACCCTGTACACAGCAAACCACTAGGGGAAGGCTGGACCGCTCACCCTATGGTTTCTTACTGCTCCAAGAAGTACCCCAAGCCCCCCGGAGCTCCCAGAGCTCAATGTCCATTTCATACAGGACCCTCATAAGAGGGTCTCTCCACGGCTCCAAGTCGTTCTCGAAAGGCAAAGAATTTGACCCTGTACACAACAAACCACTAGGGGTAGGCTGGACCACTCACCCTATGGTTGCTCACTGCTCCAAGAAGTACCCCAAGCCCCCCCCGGAGCTCCCAGAGCTCCCAGAGCTCAATGTCCATCTCATACAGGACCCTCATAATAGGGTCTCTCCACGACTCCAAGTCGTTCGTGGAAGGCAAAGAATTTGACCTTTCCTAGGGGCTTTGTCAAAATATCGACGACCTTCTCATCAGTCCCAATGTGATGGAGCCTTATTGCTCCTCGTTGTACCATATCCCGGATAAAGTGGTACCTGATGTCTATATGTTTGGAGCGATCATGAAGCACGTGAGTCTTTGATAATCGAATCCCACTCGTTGTCGCAGAGGATCACGGTGGTATCCTGCACATGTCCAAATAGCTCACTGAAGAGCTTCCTCGACCAGACAGCTTTACAGGAGGCCATACTAGCAGCTATGTATTCGGCCTCAGCGGTGCTCATCTAGGATACCGATTTCTGCTTCGTCCTCATCCAGGATATCGAAGCAGAACCCAAAGAAAAACAACGTCCAGAATTGCTCTTGCGATCCACCACATTGCTAGCCCAATCAACATCAGAATAACCATGTAGCCTCACATTTTCGGCAGTGTACCTCATTCCATGAGTGATACTGCCCCGAAGATATCTCAGAAGATTCTTGGCGGCAATCCAATGTATATGATGAGGCTCAACCATGTGTTGGCTCAATGTGTTAACTACAAAACATATGTCCGGACGGGAGTTCACCAAGAACATCAATGCTCCTATGAGTTGATGATACTCAGAAGCATTTCCAAATTCAAGTCTAGCAGCACTACCACATAACTTCTTAAAGTTAAGTTCCATCGGAGTAGTCATAGGCTTGCAGTCCACCATCCCAAATCTTTCCAATATCTTCACAACATATTTTCCTTGAGAGAGCAATATTTCACCTGGGTTTTGCTAGACCTTCAATCCTAGGAAGTAGTGCATCGATCCTAGGTCCTTCATTTCAAATTCAGAAGCCAACTCCCTCTTACATTTGTGAATGAGAAGGTCTGCACTTGTCAAAAAGAGGTCCCACATAAAGTACCAGAAGGAGAGGTTAATCATTTTCAACCTTAAATTAAAGGTTCGGATCGACTTCACTTCTAGTGAATCACAGCTTCATCAGATAGCTGTCGATCCTCTCATACCAAGCCCGGGGTGCTTGCTTCAACCCATAGAGAGCTTTCTTCAACCTGCATACATGAGATTCTTGATCGTGAACCCTAAACCCCTCATGTTGTTCCATATAGACTTCCTTTTTGATTGAACCATGCAAGAAGACAGTCTTGACATCTATCTAATGTAGGTTCTATCCTTGCGAGGCAGCAAGGGCTATGATTGAGCGGATGGGTGTATTGGGCAACAAGTGCAAATATCTCATTGTAATTTACACCTTCTGTTTTAGAGAAGCCTCGAGCAACAAAGTGGGCCTTGAACTTTTCTGCACTTCCATCAGCTCCATGCTTGATTTTGTAGAGCCACTTAGAAGTGACAATTGATTTGTCCTGGGGTCTAGGGACCACATCTCAGATATCATTCTTCATAATTTACTTGTATTCTTCATTCATAGCATCCTTCCATACTTGTTGCTTCGTGGCTTTTTCGAATTTAACTACTACTAGGGTTTAGTTGCAAAACCCTAGATTTTCCCAAACACCATCATCCTAGAATATCAAACTCAGGCAAGGACTTATATTAAACCCTAAGACTTATGACCATCAATAATTAGGTCAACACGTATATTTAGGAATTCATTATCATGCATTAGCATTGTTGACCACTATGTGTCAACGACCCATAACAGTACACACCCCCTTTTTTTGCAAAAGGGATAGCGCCTGATCGACGTCTCCATGCCTTTCAACTATCATCATCAACCTAATCATCATGTTATAATGTAAACCCATTCTGCATGTATGTGATGTAAATAATGTCAGCAGATCTGTGTCATGTATGTAATTGCCTAGGTAAACCTACTTTTATGGTGACGACCTACATTCCGGGAGGATTTTTGTCTCACCGATCCATTCTCGGATGGTCGGTAGAGTTTTCCTTCAGTCTTACCCCAAAGCCAGAATGGATTTTGTCACTGAAATCTTAGGCGAGTCTTAGTGTTCTAGATCGAGTCAATGTAAAAGTGGTTTGGGAATAATCCTAACTATTTGATTAGGTTATTTTATTACAAATTGCTTGGTCTACTGGATTATATTTGTGTCGCAGAAATGGGTAGTCTGTGAGGGTCTATCACAAATGGGTTTTCCCCCTTAAGATGTAAAAAATATGAAAATCATGATATAAAGTGTCTTGAGGGTTGGAAACATAATTTACCCCCTCATAGGTTAATTAATTAGATTTTCTAGCCAAAAATTAATTAAAATCCTGAGCCAAAAATTTAATTAATTCTAAGTCCTAGGTAAATTTAAATTCTCTGAAGGAAAAATTCGTTGGTCTTTAAAAATCAAAATTTAAAAGGCCCCGGGACTAAGGTGAATTAATTATTTTGCTAAATTTTAAGCCTTTGGTCTCTGCGATTAAGTCAAAGTCAAAATTTTGAGGAAATTAATTCAAAAATTTAATTTTTGAATTAATTAAAATACATTTAATTGAAAATTTCCAATTTCATCAAGAATTTAAAATTTCAACGGATGAGATTAAAAGAAATTTTGATCCTCATCAACGATCGAGATTGCTTTGACGAGGATCACTCGAACTATTTTTGAATTAATTAAAATACATTTAATTGAAAATTTCGAATTTCATCAAGAATTTAAAATTTCGACGGATGAGATTAAAAGAAATTTTGATCCTCATCAACGATCGAGATTGCTTTGACGATGATCACTCGAACTAACCGTTGGAGGATTTATATTTAAAGAGGAAGTCATTTGTCAGTCAATTCATCCAATCTCTGGATCGTGTACTAAGCTCTCAAGCTTTCTTTTATACTTTTTTGAATTAATGCAAAAGCCTTTGAGGTTTCAATGTGCTGTAGTGTTCATTTTCATGAATTTATGGTAACATTGTTTTATTTCTGCTTAATATTATGTGAAAACTATTAATCAATAGCTCTCTTAGAATAATTTGAATACAGGTACCTTATTCAGTTTGTTGGATCTAGGGTAGCATTTTTAATTTTGATTGAAGTAGCAGGTATCTCTATTTCTTCAGAATTTTATTGTTGTTCTATTTCTCTACTTGATTTGATAGTTGATCTAGTGTTTGCAGAAGATCTCTCAATTTCTCATTGAGCATTTGGGGATAGTCTTCGGTTGGACCAGCCAACTCTCAACACATATTTTCTGAAGAGCCTACTTCATATATGCCTCAGGATTTATCTAACAATAATCTTTTTACTGCAGGGTGTTTTTGAGCTAGTACATCTCTAAATTTTCAAAATCTTTTAAATATTTTGTGGAAATTTTGATAGATTTGGCTATTAAGAGCATTAGATTATCAGATTTGGGAGCGGAGTTGGACTCATACTCAGATCTGATAGATCTGTAAATTGTTTGTATAGATCTGTAAATTATTTGTATAGATCTATTATTTACTTGTGTAGACTTGACATTTTGTAACATAATTTTAAATTTTAACACTTGGGTTTTTGAGATTTTCTCTATTTTTGTACATATTGGGTATTGGGTTTTTCTCTTTTCACTTGTGCATGAATAGATTTGAGAAATCAGCCAAGAAAATCTTTAGATCTAAGTTAGATCTAGACCCTGGAGGGCAAGATCTGGGCTCAAAGATTGTTTGTAGGAATAGATCTGAGAAATCAGCCAAGAAAATCTTCAGATCTGAGCTAAATCTAGACCCTGGAGGGCAAGATCTGGGCTCAAAGATTTTTTGCAGGAATATATTTGAGAAATCAGCCAAGAAAATCTTCAGATCTGAGCTAATTCTAGACCCTGGAGGGCAAGATCTGGGCTCAAAGATTATTTGCAGGAATAGATCTGGGAAATCAGCGAAGTAAATCTTCAGATCTGAGATTTCTCAAGTAGATGTGGGGGTTTTGAGACAGATTTAGGCCCTGGAGGGAAATTTCTTGTCCCAAATATTTTTGCAAGGCCAACCATTAAAGATTTTGCAATAAATCTGAATATCTGAAACAAAATATATATATATATATATATATATATATATATTATATTTTTTTTTTTTATTCTTCAGAATAAGGGTTTCAAGTTACCCTTGATGAAGACTTAAATTAAACCCATAGTTCTTAATTTTTCTTGACTGTAAGCAGTCCATAGTTCTTCAAAAGTGGTAGCTTCCTTCCAACTATTAAGTCTTGTAGCAAATGCACCCCAAGTAGGTGGTAATCCTAATAGAGCAATGATCACAAGTTCTTTGTTTGGAACAATTTCATCAATGGCCAAAAGATTATCTCTGATTCTTGCTATCCTCACAAAGAAGGAGGCCACTATATCTTCTTAAGTCATCTTTGTGATCCTTAGTTCATTCTTCAAGCTTGCTACTTGACAAATGTTCTTAATAGTGAATAACTTTGACAAGGCCTCATAAATTTCTTGAGCATTATTAATGTTGGCTATAAACGGGACAAGGTTGTCCGTTATTCCTTCTACCATTAGAATCATGGCCACTAATTCTAATTCTCTAAACTTCATTTTATCAACATCATTGGAGTCATCTTTAGGAATCATTACTTTTACTTTGAACAAGTCTAGTACCTTGTTCTTTTCAAGGATGAGGTCAATCCTCTTTTTCTAAGACCTGTAGTTCGAGGCTCCTTCAAGTTTGTTCTCTCCCTTGATTGTGTTAGACATTGTTCTTGAAGATAGTAGACTTCTTCCTTTGAATAATTCTTTTGAATGATTCCTTGATCAAGTGCTTGAGACTGCCTTTTTCTTCTTTCTTCACCAAAGCTTTGATTCCATGTTAGAAAATTAGAAAGGCAGAAAGATTTTCTTATACTTGATAATTACTTGTGATGTTCTTGATTTCTTATTAGGTTTCTTTATATCTTCTTTCTTTTAGTTCATCAAGCAATTACCAAACCAATAACACATAAATCAATGGACACGAAATATAGGCACACAGCCAGGGAAAGTCCCCTCTCTAGGGGAAAACCTAGTCAGTAATTCTTCCTTCAATAGACTCTAGACCTTGACACAAACTTTCCTCCACACCAAGTCAACCTTGTTCTTCCTTTGCAGATGATCCTACTTGACCTGGTAGCAGCGACAACAGTAGCAACACTTTCTTGGACCCAACAACTTCGATCTTGCTTTGGAGACTTCAATCTTTACTAAAAGACTTTGATCTTCATTTAGAAATTCCAATCTTAGCCTAATACAACTTCTTGAGGCAGCAACACCCAATAAATAGCAACTTTGACCTATATTTGATCTAGTAGCGGCAACATGCAACCACTGGCTACGACATCAACAAGAGAACTTCGAGCTTCCAATCTAGGGCTCATTCTCGATGGAGTTCGAGATCATGTGGTCTCACACTTGCAAGGCAAGGATGCAACCCGAGAGAAGTGGGAAGCCTTGTCTTCTCTGGATGAAGGCTCTTCTGAACAACGAAAGATGTACTTAGAACAGAAGTTGCAACGGACGTTGATGCAGAAGGGAGAAGGAGTTAAATTCTATCTTCAACGTCTTCAGGACACCAGAGACTAGCTTGCTACAGTGGGGTCTACTGCTTAGTCTACCGCGATGGTAAGGATAGCCCTGAATGGAGTCTTAGATGAATGGCAAGTCTTCGTCCAAAGCATATTGGGCAAGGAAAGACTACCTTCATGGGAGGAGATATGGGCAACCCTTCAATAGGAGGAATTAAGGAGGGACCTAGTAAAGGTCAACCTCAGTGGAAGTAATGGGAGTGGCACAAAGAACAAGGAGGAGGAGGAGAACGCAGCTCTAGCATCAAAGGGACAACAAAAGCAGAAGCGAAAGGACATTTTGAAGGTGCAATGTTTCAGATGTGGCGAGATGGGTCACTTTGCATCCCAATGTCCTCTGAAGCAAAATGATAAGGATGAGAAACATGATCCTAAAGCTGCTCCAACAAAGATTGACGAAGAGGAGTTTGCCATGAGTACCCACGCATCTCTGGGAGGGAAATGGAGCGATATTGAGCTGTAGTCGGAAGGACTACATGTGGGTAGGATCCTTGAGGAGTCCACCTCTTGGATCAATTCCTTGCTACGAGAGCCCAAGATTTAGCAGTAGTGAGATGGAATTAGTGTCAGATGATGCAGTGGATTGTTTGGAAAGACAGATGTAGTAGCTTGAGACCAGAGACTGATCAACACAGAGCAAGGTTGGTAGCAGTGCAAATGGCACAGTGCAGAAGTCAGCAACAACGCAGAAGATTCAGAGGGTCAGAGACTAGTAGCAGTTGGATTCCAACATTCATGGTATTATGCCAAACACAGTTAAGTTCAGTAATTTTGGATGTTTTTCAGTTGGTTCTCTTAGCAACTGAGTTGCAGTACGAATGCAGTGTTAGTAGTGGTAGTGCTAGCAGCATAGCAGATGCAACATTTGAGAGGGAGTTGTAGTACAGATGTAGCAGTGGTAGTGTCATGGGCAACAATACAGTAGCAGTGTCAACACAATGTTGGTGGCAACAACAATGCGAAAAGGAGATGCTTCAGAGACAGAGCAACATGCAGTTAGACATTGTTGCTAGAGCACTTTCCTCGCTAAGAGGGAGTGTTATTTTTTGGTAGCATCAGATGTGCTCTAGCCATGAAAATTGGTCGAGAGGCTAAGGCGCATGAGTTCTAAAGAACCCATAAACCATTTGGTGAATTTCCACCCGGATTGTATTTTATTAAAATAATTAATATTTTTAATGGGGTTCCTAAGTCTAAACTTAGGAAAATTATAATATTAATGTGTATCAATCAAAATATGGGTGAGAATCATCTAGAAGGTGGATCAAGTCATGTTTTAATCTTATCCGTTGATTAGAGACTTAATCTCGGTCGTTGAAGTCTTAACGAGAAAAGTATAAGGAGGCTTGGGGTTCAGTTAGATACACAGAGAGAGATTGAGGAAATCAATTTTATGAGGTGAGAAGTTCTTAGGAGGAAAATCGATTGGGGAGATCTTGTAGCAGAGGGGTAGTGAGAATCTGGGAGAAGGAATTTTCGGAGAATACAAGGCAGAGAGAGGACATAAAGACGTCTAGATGAGGGCTGATGCTAGCCTACGCAGCGCTAACGCAAAGGCAACGCAATGAGTGAGGGGAAGTCGAGTTTCTGCAGAGAGAATTTGAAGTTCAAGTGCCAGAAGCCAGGGTGTGAGTCTGGGAGGCAAGAAAGTCGATTTCTCAGCCAACAGAAGATTTAGAGTAGAGAGGAAGTGTAATACCCAGGAGGGGTGATGCAGAAACTGCCCAAGGTGACGTAGTTTAACGCAGAGGCCATCAGAAGATGACGCAGAGCCTCTAGAGCCGAAGGATCAGTCACTGATTCTCTAGTGACAGGGTGAGATCGTTTCACCAATCTTTTGTCCAGTATTTTCTCTGTAAAGGATTGCTAGTTGAGCATCCTAGATTTGTATTCAGAATTTTTGCCTGCATAATAGAAAACCCTCAAAGCTGCTGCACTGGTTTTCCAGTATTGGGTCCTATGTATCTTGTTCTTTGCTCAGTTTTTTGTTTCATGTAATCAAATATGTACGTAGTGTAGGTTGCAGGGGCAATTTGCTTCAGTATTCAGAGAATAACTTGATAATGTATATTAAAATCAAGTAGGTGAAGTAGATTTAGATTTGCTGCAGTAGGGGTTCCTTGAGGATTAGGAATTTTCACATTTAGTAGTATCCGCAGGATGGAAACCCTTGGGTGATTCAGCGAGAGTGGGCAAGTACCCATCTCTCCCCTTGGTGAATTCATAAAAAATTCATAGGAGAGCTTAGCAATTGTAGTTTCGTTCTGTTTTGGAGGGCCAGTGCAGTCTTGGCGCAGATTCTTGAGGCCAGTTTTTCCATCTTCGCTGTATTAGATGTATCAACATGTAAACCCCAACGTATCTATTATAATAAAAGCCTAGATTATTTCTGTTGTCGTACTCTATTTTGTTACATTTTACATGGCAATGTTCTGTTAATTGAATGAAATTTTTATGAAGCATTTTTTTTGAGTTAAATTCCAAGAATTTGTCGAATTTTTGAGTTTGGGATATTACAAAGACTTTGATTTGGTTTGAGGAGGAATCTCTTGAATTTACAATGGCTATATTTTTGTCTGCTTGCCCACTATTTGGTCTATAGTATCCCAATATTCCACTTTGACTTCTGAAGGACTAGTAAAGGGCTCCAACAACTAGCTCTTTTGACTAAAAAATGGCTAATAAAACTCATCTTTCGCACCTTTTGCTTGATCTTCAACACCTTGATGATTCTGACAACTTGCCACCTAACTTTGTTGAGATTTGCCTTGATTTCTTTTGGGTCTTGCTTCATTTGACCAAAGTATGCCCTACATTGCCACATCATCACAACCTTGCCATTTCATCATGCCCATCTGATGGATCTCTAACGCCCCTAGGAATTTGAAGAAACTGAGAGATGGGTTGTGTTCCTCTTCTTCTGTAGGCTAACTTTGATGTAATGCATGCATAAAAGTTTCCAACATTTCTCTTGTTTTGCTACTTGGAAAACTTGTTGTACCTATTGACCTACTTTTATCGCTTGTAACTTTATCATGCATTCACTATTTGGAAAAATTTCAACGAGGCATGGTATCTTCTCATCAGTATGAGCATTTTGGGACTAAGTTGACCTTTTGACTTTTGGGACCACTTGCATTGGGAAACATGAACGTGCCGTGGGAAATGTGAAATGTTGATTTTGTGAGATTGCCATGTTGAGAGTTGTGTGAGCAACACTGCACCAAGGCCACATAGAGACTCTATGACTCATAACCATGCGGTAAGACAGGTGCACCCTTACGCAGACTGAACTGTCCCATACACCAGGTCACCCCTACATAAGTAGACTCCTATAAAACCATGAGTTCTCTCAAGATCCATCCAAATTTTCTCGATACTATATAGGAAAAAGAAATGAAGGGCTTAGCTCAAAATGATAGGCCATGACTAACCATCACAAGGTCTAGGATACCTAATACAATGACTTACATGGTTGTTACAAGGCTTTTGACTTGTGACCTTGGGCTTACAATGGTGATAAATGCACTGTGAAAATGTATCTGTATCCCTGCTAACATGAAGGATAATAGTTGGCTCCAACTGTTGGGTGCATGCTCTACTTGAGAGAATGTGAAAACCCCATAATATTACACCTGTTACTTGAAACAAGCTCACCTATTAGATGTAAAACACTGGGAGAGGGTCGGACCGGAGTCTTATCCCTTCCTAGGATGGAAAAAATCAAAATGAAATAACCACTGACTAAAACAAAAATGCATACTAAAGTGATAGATGAAAATAGCATCATATCAATGAAATGAAAACACATCAACAAAATTTGAACGATGCTAGAAAGGAAAATGCAGTAAATGAAAACACATCTAAACTAATATAATGCTCATGCTCAAGAGCTTATTCGTCCTATATTACTTTAATTTAAGAGAATGAAATATGTTAGGTAAAAAGTCATATTACCACTATAACCAACAAATAAATTTATCATTACATGGGGTTTTAACTTGTGCTTGGTTGCTAAGTGTTGACTGCTGGAGTAGCACTTGACGATTATGTGACGACTCCATGCCCAAGGATGATCCAGAGGACACTTGTACCATCAGATGTCATCAGTCAACAGAGTTTTTTAACTCTCCTTCTATCTTCTCATCATATTTCTTCTCTGTACCCAGATTCCACACCCTACGGGGAATTGTAATAAGTGATGCTAGTATGATGGTCTTGAATTTGTAACAGGCCTAGGATGTGGGACTCGATCAGCAAACGAGTACACCTTGGAGTGTTTTTTTTATCCGGTGAATTATCCCTTTCGTTTCCTTTCTTTTTCAGAGGGGGATAATTCTCTGGATTTTTTCACTCGTGCACACCCCAAAGCCGAGGTGACGGTTTGAATATTGAGCCCCTGACACATCTTAGTGTCTAGGGTCGATGTATATTACCATACTAGATCACACGAAAAGTTTCGTGGAATTTGGCTAGGTCTAATGTAGGATTTTTTAATAGTTAAAAATTTCCCGCAAAACGGGATTTTTTAATTATTTTTTATATAAAGGCATAAATAAGTGGCATTAGGAGATGCCTGGGGCGTATGACCAGTCAAAATTCATCCTCAGAGGCCCACCATTCTCCTAGAGCCTACTTTGGGGGTCAAAGAATGACTCAGAGTCCCTCAAAAGGCAATTTTTCCAGTGACAGTGGCAAAAATGAAGAAAAAATTCAAATAAATGAATAAATGGAAAAATTTTAAAAAAAAATTCCAAGGTCAAAATAAGTCAAATTTTGACATGGAAGTCAAGCAGAGGATCAAGGTTGATGTGGCAAGCAATGTGGGGCCCACCTCACCTCATGAAGTTTCAACTCAAAGTCAAAAAAGTCAAAGTCAAATTCAAGTCAAAGTAGTCAACAAGGTTCCACGTTGAAGTGCTAAAGGTTATTTTTGTTTTGATTTAAATCAAGGTTGAAAATATTATAAAGTGTGAAAACATTAGTAAGTAAAGGGACCCACACTCAGCCATATGAAATACGTATGACTCAAGCAGCGAAAAGAATTCCGTACGCTGGCCCAAACAAAATTTAATGTGGGCAGGTTCAAACAAATTACGTGGGCAGTCTAACGCTGGCCCACACACAGCAATTTAATGCACAGCCCAGTCAAAGTTTATGCACAGCCAGTCAACCAACCAATACGCTGGCCCACAGTCCACGTGAGCAGTCCGTACGGCAATGAACAGCAAATTTACATTGGCAAAGATATCAACAGTTTAACGTGGCAGCCATTCAGCAATATATTCCAGCAATCCACGTTGGCAATACCCATCGTTTAAACAGCCAGTTACGTGGATATTACAGCATTACGGTGGGCAGTCAACGCAGATTTGGCAAGCATTACGTGGGCAGTCACAGCCAAATATCAGCGTTCAGTCAAAAAGCAGTTAACAGCAATACGTTGGCATATTGGCAGCAACGTGGATAGTCTCAGCCAACGTGGGCAGCTAGCTGTGGTTTCAATTTTCAAACAGTTATACGCAGCCCATTCACAGCCATCCAAAACTACAGCGTATTAACGTGGGTCGAACAGCAGTTTGACGTGAGCAGATTTTTGTTTAAAGATTGGCAGCCATACAAGCAGCAGTCCACAAACAGCCAATGCATAGTTTAGGCAGGTCAGCAAATCTTCAGTAATTAACATTGGCATTCTACAGCAGTTCATGGGCAGCTAGATCAGCATTTAACACAGCTAGTTGATCAGCAGTCTAAAGGGCAGTTCCAACAAAGCAAAGGCAGCCACGTGGAAATCAAGAGCAGTTATCTTCACATTGGGATTGTCATCAAGCCACTTGTCATTTCATTTCTTCATTGGGATCTTCACCTGATTGCCATTTGTCATTGAAATTTGCCTTGGGATTGTCTCCCATTTTCCTATTTATATGAGCCTTGGGCTCTTATTGTAATATCATAGAACGAGCTATTAAGCTGGCGGAGACTCTGCCGGATTTTGTACTCAGCATTTACATTAATAAATAAAAGTCTTTGGGGTTACCAGCTTCTCTTGTGGTGCATGCCTTGGTACATGAGGTATACTTGTGTCGTTTAATATTCATGTGATTTTCATTTGTTATCCAGTTGTTTTTCATTTTGCCTGAAGGCACTATTGTCTAGGGAGGAGAGATTTGCAGCTATCTCAAATCTCTTCTGGGCTTGGTATATCTTGTACACTTGTTGTAGCTTGTCCATTCTCGGTTGAATGACAAGCTCAACTTGGTCTCTATATGCCAAGTCTCCTTTTGCTCTAACAATTTGTTTGCAAGTG